>JASDQU010739723.1:29702-52152 GCA_032191745.1 Picea mariana | reverse complement strand
AAGAGGAGATCTGCTTGACTATGCCTAATCATACCAACGGTGTAGTGTGTCATCCCAGGGATGAATGACAACCATAATTTAATTTTTTGTCGTTTTTGAATAAAATATGATCAATCCCAATCTTTTGTCAAAGAAACATGTTGTTCTTTTAGAATTAATTCGAAAATATAAGCCATTGTTCTGGTAATGGACGACGTGGATTCCAGGTTCTTAGGTTTCATTGAAAAATATAAAAAAACACCATTTATGAGCATTTTCAATGCAAAACTGTCGAAATTGCAGATTTTAATTGCAAAAATTGGATTTAGAAATTTTGAAAACATCTCATACCAACAATGTAGGTATTTCATCCCAGGCATTTCATGCGACAAATAAATATCTGTCAAATTTCTGTCTAAAATTGTCCGATATGCCTCTCCTTTCTATGGGATTTCCGTCCAAATTTGAAACAATATCTACATCGAAAATTGTTGGTTTTTCTTTGCGTTGAAACAATATGCCTCTCCTTTTTGCTATATTCAACTACACTTATTTTGACTTGAATTTTCAGTTTTGAATTTGTGTTATTCAAAAATTTTATTCAAATTTTACAAGGAAATTGTACTAGGACTAGACACAGGCAACATGGACCTGTCAATGGGGCCAACATTGAAATTTATTCAAACTATTTCTGTATGCATTGAAATTTGACATGAATAGACTATTTGCATGCTTTAATGATATGGGAGGTTTTCTGGACTCAAATTTGACTCACACACCCACTTTATTCCATCATCAATTCATCATGTAAACCATAAAACCTAATTTTCTTTCAAAGTACACAAATTAGTTGACTCAAGTTTTAAGTTTTCATCAGTCTTTAGTGGAGTCATCGATTTGTCTAGTTTTAGTGTTCCCAATGAATGGATGTGTTGTTTTTGACATGTAATGGGACAAAACATGTACCTTCTTAATTTTCTTCCTTCACTTGATGTGGGCCTCATCATTCCTAGCCTTGAATTGAAATTTACCCCTAGTATTAGTCATCACCCTTCATGAAACTTGTCACCAAATGATTATATCACAATGTTGGAGGCATATGGGCATTGGGATGAGGATTTATAACCCTACAGTAACAAGAGACATTAATTGAATGTTGACTAGATTGAAAGGTGCGTGCAATTGAAAATACTAACAACCCAAAACTAAAAGGGATCAATACATTGACTGTCAATGAGAGGTGATCTGGTGGTGTGTAGGAAGAGGCCTAACACCTTCAAAATTATAATTCTCCTCCAACTGTCCACATATATGTATAATTATAAATCCTCATCCCTCCTTGAGTCCAATGACCCAATGATTCTAGTGTGGCCATGCTTGATGTGGAAGTTTACACATTTCAAATTATGGGATCATACATAAGATAATTTATCACCTTTATTAATCGATTACAGATGCTTCATTTGTTAACTCGAATCTTCCCTTATTCTTAATCTTAGGCTCTACTTTCCATTATCAAACTACAAATAAATACATTTATAATATTTAGAGGATAGAACCGCACTCCTCTCATAATTTATAAGATACCCTACATATGTCTCAATTTTACAAGGAGTCTTTAAGTAAATTCAAGCTCAAACAGATCAAGCTAAGATTCAATCCTCCTTTCCCACACCTCTAGGAAATTTGGATGAGGAAAAGGAGAAGGAATATTTGAAAGAAAATAGACAAAAGTGTAGGGTTATACCATGTCAAAGGTGGCATTGCTCATTTTTTGTCCTATGACCTTAGGGATGCTTGAAAGGAACAAAAATAATGGGACAAAAAAAGAGGCAAGGTAAATGACATAATGCACATGAGACATTGAGTACCCCTAACCACAATGAGTACCCCTAACCATATTACTCATATAACTTTAAACCTTTAAGGAATTGTAAATGACATAATTAACCTAGAACACATATGAACTTATAAAAACTAACCCTTAGAACCTCTATCAAATCTATCTTGTAACTCCTAATAATGTATCAAACCTAAATTCCTATGACCCTTAGTTACCCCCTATGACTCCTGACCACAATCCTTTGTAACTCATAACCCATTTAACCATTAACACCAAAAATAATGATATAAAACCTATCCCTTAACCTTTATAATCTTAGACAACTAACACCAATAAACATTATTACTCTAACCTCTAACCTTTATAATTGTAACAACTAAACTTTGTAATTCTAACACTTAAACTCTAACATGACATACATCTCCTAACCCTTACATTGAATAACACCTACAACTCCTAATTGTTATAACCCCTATGAATTTTCACCCTATAATAACCATTATACACAATGAGTACCCCTAACCATATGACTCATATAACTTTAAACCTTTAAGGAATTGTAAATTCCATAATTAACCTAGAACACATATGAACTTATAAAAACTAACCCTTAGAACCTCTATCAAATCTATCTCGTAACTCCTAAGAATGTATCAATCCTAAATTCCTATGACCCTTAGTTACCCCCTATGACTCCTAACCACAATCCTTTGTAACTCATAACCCATTTAACCATTAACACCAAAAATAACGATATAACACCTATCCCTTAACCTTTATAATCTTAGACAAGTAACACCAATAAACATTGTTATTATAACCTCTAAAATTTATAATTGTAACACCTAAAATCTAACATGACATACATCTCCTAACCCTTACTTTGAATAACACCTATAACTCCTAATTGTTATAACCCCTGTGAATTTTCACCCTATAATAACTATTATCCACAATTAGTACCCCTAACCATATGACTCATATAACTTTAAACCTATAAGGAATTGTAAATGACATAATTAACCTAGAACACATATGAACCTATAAAAACTAACCCTTAGAACCTCTATTAAATCTAATCATATAACATCTATAAATCCTCACACTCATAATACTTAATGCTTTGAACATCTAACATTTATGATTCCTAATCCCTGGCTTTATAACCCTAAGACTCTTAAATACCTGAATATTATATCCCCTAATTCATATAACCCCAAACCCCTAGAACCACTAACCTAGTACCTTATAATCGTTTACCACTATAACCATTATAACCATGCTTAATGTTTAACCTTTATCCACTATAACCCCCAATCCCCAAACCCGTCAACCTTATCACCATTGATACTTATAACATAGAATGCATGCCATGTAACCCACATATAACCCATATTATTACAATCTTGTAATCCATATAAACACAAAAAACTAACCCCTTAAACCCCCAATTTCTAACATATATCAGTGCCTAACTATCACGACTCTTAACCCCTAACCCTTATCAACACCAATACAAATAACCCTTAAACTAAATCTCTTCTAACCTTTAAACCCAAATCCTATAAAATACAACACCAAATGAGGAACCCTCATATCCTCCTTAAACCTAACCCTAATGTTAATCCCTTAACCCCTAGAAATCCCTAGGATTCAAAGGATGTTGGTTTGGATGCTTCTATGGGTTTTAAAATAAATACTTGAGATTTTCCATTTTTTATATGACCCATCCACCCCCTGATTATAGGAGAAAGGTGTCCATAATGTTCTTGAAATATTTGTATTCCTTATAGATGTGGGAGGGGATCATTATCCATTTTTTAAAATGAACAACAAACAAACATTGTACTAGGTCTAGACATGGGCAATGGTGACCTGTGAATGGGGCCAACGTTGAATTTTTTTCAAATTGTTTATGTATGCACTGAAATTTTACATGGATAGACTATTTTCATTCCTTAATTATATGGGAGGGTTTCTGGACTAAAATGTAACTCACACACCCACTTTTTTCCATCATCAATTCATCATGTAAACCATAAACCTTATTTTTCTTTCAAAATACACAAATAGCTTGACACAAGTTTTAAGTTTGCATCAACCTTTCTTCATTTTTATTTTAGGTTCTACATTGTATATACAATGTATTTGCATCATATTTGTGATGAAAAATCCCTCTTTTCATTCATTGTTTAATCAACACTATAAAAATGACTGTGATGAATGGCCCATGCATCCCTAAGGAAATTTATATGATCTTGTACCTTGTTGTTTGACCCTAGAGCATTCCTTGGAAAACCATGAGAACCATACTTCATGTTACAAATTCATATGAGAGATATTTATATGAACAAATTTCCTATAACAATCCACATCTATGGTGTCGCAGGAGGTGGTATTCCCTACAAATGATTTGGGTGATTTTTTTCAAATAAGGGTTGTATGTGGTTGTTCGCAATGAAAAGGAATAAGAAACATCTCTTGTTGAGTAAGTTATAAAGAATTATTTTCAAGATAAACTTCTAGATGTTGATGTAAGTATATCTCCTATAGTTATTCCTAACCCCATAAGTGAAGTTGGGCATACAAGGGAAAAAACTAATTTTAAGATTTTTCTTGAGCCTATGAGAAATGTGTCTATCATAGCCAACCCAAGCATGTTTCCTACTATCCCATCATGAAGTGATAACTATTTAGATACCCAAGAATCAGTTGTTGGACCTATTATTAAAACTAGGCAATCTAAGGTGGTGGGTGCAATAGTGAAGAGTTTTCTAAAGATAAATACACAATAAAATATTTCGCAATATGATGTTAGGGAAGACGTTTTAGATATTTCCTTACCTCCAACTTTACAATTTGCTTAAAACACATCATTTAATCACACTCTCTTTCATGCATGGTTCAATGTTAAACCATTTCTTACAATTGGATAACTTTTCCCCTTTTGCGGTAACAACTATGTAATTTCCCCCGCTAAAATGCTCATGTACTTGAAACCAGTGCATATAAATGACATGTGAATGGGGCCAACGTTGAAATATTTTCAATTGTGCTTGTATGCACTAAAATTTGACATGGTTAGACTAGACACATGCATTTACGGTATGGGAGGGTTTCCGAACTCAAACATGACTCGCACATACAATTCGACAATCAAACAAGAAGCATATAGAATAATTAATGTGAATGGGGACAATGTTGAATTTGTTTTCAATTTGTGCTTGTATGGACTGAAATTTCATGACATGTTAGGACAACACACATGCATTGATGGTATGGGAGGGTTTCTAGACTCAAACATGACTCAAACAAAGAATTCGACAATCAAATATTCTTTGGTTATTCTATCAAAACACAAAAATAAGGCACGCCTGCTCATGTACTTGACCCCGCTTATAAGTGACATGTGAATGGGGTCAACATTGAAATGTTTTCAATTTGTGCATGTATGGACTTGTCATGACAAAGGCTCTAATTACTAGGTCATTTTTTCCATGCTATGCTCGAGGACGTGGTTCTAAGTGGAGGCCATTTATTGTCGTGAGCTACACATGCAACGAATTATGGATCCTAATTTTAATATACCATTTTATTGGATGCAGGCCCTCAAGAGCTTCTCGATTATATCCCTATAAAGATCATATAAGTGACCAACTTCAACAAACAAAAAAATGAGTTCCTTTATTTGACATGTCGTCTACTCCATTGTCTTCCTTTCCCTTAAGAAATAATAATGAATAAATTTCCCATGCATTTTATGGACATATATATGATTCAAATTCCCATTTTGAAAGAGGCCAGTTGCATAATAGAACGTTGGCCATTCATGCCAAAGGCTCCAATCAATAGGTCATTTTTTTCATGCTTTCCCTGGGTACATGGAACATTGTTAAGGCTACTTGGTCATGATGAGACACATGAATTGCAATTACAAGGAATATTAGAGGCCCAACTTCAAATATTGAGTGCAACAAGAATGATCCTTAAGGCCTAATCCATGAATTGGGGATGAAGAACTAAGGATTTAGTCCCTAATACATTATTCATGGGGCTTAGAGGTCGTGCATGTGGCTTTGAACATTGTTACATGGTTTTCAAGTGAATTCTATGCCCTATAGGAGGATTAGAAAACAAATTTCAAGGATTGTGCACAATAGAAATGGTTCTTATATTTTAAGCCATGGTTTCATTTTGATATTTGGATTCATTTTCTATTATTTAATATGGGACATTTTGTTCTAGTCTTCTTAATGACGTCCCAATTTCTCATATGCATTTTTTCTTTCAATGTTGGATATTTTAGGGATTTTGCAAGGTCTAATATTTCCCTCATTCATATATAAGTTGGGATGAGTGATGTGTACTAAATTATCCTTGATTTTCTCCTCTACCTATTCTACTTCTTTTCACACAACCATATATATCAAGATTTCTTGAAGGTTAAAAAGAACAACATCAACTTAGAAGAGAATCCAATATCATAGTGCTTTACTTCTAAATTGTGTGGATGAAAATGGTCATATCCTAAGGATATCTATCAAGTTCTTGATTGTCAAATCTAGCAACCAAGTCATTATTGAAGAACTCATATCAGGTTTAAAAGAAACATTACAAAGGGATATACAAATATCAGTAAGAGAATATGTCATCCCTCATGGGAAATGGAGAGTAAAAATATTTTAATTTATCAAGAGACTGTATTAATGATTGTAAATTAGGTATTGATAAGGTTTACTGATAATATTGTCCCCATTGGTTAGCTAGTCACATCATAATAACTAGTTCCTCCCGTTCCCATTCTTTAGATGCACATCATATCAAAGAAGAGGGGGGATGGAAGTTTTCACTAACTAGGATGTTAAGCCA
The DNA here is from genome assembly GCA_032191745.1 of Picea mariana. NCBI lineage: Eukaryota > Viridiplantae > Streptophyta > Pinopsida > Pinales > Pinaceae > Picea > Picea mariana. The sequence goes on along the minus strand of JASDQU010739723.1, from coordinate 45,461 downwards.
AACAAGATTCTTCATCCACCCTCCTATCACATTAAACCATCATTATGATATTTGTTGTTGCGCATGCCCTTAATCTTATCACGCTTTACAAATCATTCTTTCATGGGGGTTTAGAATCAATGGTACACATATCTAGAGAAGCTAGTGGTCGAAAACATATACCACCTTAGGATAATTAACATATAGTTAAAGAGGGAAAGGCATTAACTTCATTGAAAAATAGAATGCATCTCATTCCATTAGGTGCATCTCATTCTAATGTGTATTTTGCATGATCTCTCATACTTGAGATCTACATGAGCTCTCTTACTTGAGATATAGTTACCAATTTCATTACAATTTATTACATATCTTGTTGCAACCACGTTAAATGAAAAAGAGGATACTCCAAGGAGGGAGTAGGTTATAAGTCCCTTCAATACCCATGAGTGGTATGATAGTTTCTTAGTTTAGTAGGAAATTTCCACTCCAATAAATATGCTAGTTCTCTCAGCTCTAAGAAATTGGAGAGTAATAAAATTAATTGTGAGAATATATATCATGTGCTAGTTGAGTTTGGAGATAATTTGAAGGACACATAATAATTGCATGCCCACCAATGAGCTAAATTTAAGGAGAATGGTCTCTCACTATTGAAGAAATTATGTTTTTCAACTAGTTTCCCAATGTTTGAAAATGAGATGAGTAGGGAGGTGGTTTTTAAAAATAAAGTCTCATGCTTCTTGGATATTATCACAATCAAGGTCCTTAAGTTCAAACCCCTTATTTTCATGGAGGAGTAGGTTCAACTTCTTGCAAAATCCAAGATATCCCAAAATCCAGGAGGGAACTTATTCTCAATCGACTAAGAGAAGCCTTTAGTCTAAAGATATGTTATCTCTCTATCTAGTATAGTTTCTTTTAAGTTAGGAAAATGTTGTGTTAAGATGTGTTAATTTAAAATTTTATAATAAAACATTATATTTATATATATATATATATAACAAAATATAATAAAACATTAAAAAAAAAAAAACAAAAAAAATGCATATGCCAAAATTAAAACACATGTCTTGTGCATTGTGATCATGACCTAATCTCCAAACCAAAACACATTTGATCTAGGACAGAGAGTGAGCTACATCGACCCGTGCCTACACCCTAACCACATTTGATATCGACAGAGAGCGATAGAGGAGGTTGAGAGTGAGCTAGATGGACAGAGAGAGAGTGATAGAGGAGGCCAAGATCGATCTAGGAGGCTGAGAGAGATAGAGGAGGTCGATAGAGACAGAGGAGCATTGATAGAGGAGGCCAGCTATCCCTAGCGTGACAAAGGAGCGTTGATAGAGGAGGCCAACTAGCCTTAGCGTCAATAGAGGAGGCCAACAATGTCATGAAATCAGGTAATTTTTTCTAACATTTTAAAACCCTAAATCAAGAACTGAATACCACATTTTTCCTTGTTGACCACCTCATAGCACACATCCATTTCTAATTATCCATTTTCCTACTTTCGATTATCCTACTTGCACTTAAGAGATGATCGTGTTCATGATGGAATTAAATTAGTTGTCAAATACCTTGGTGATGATATTATAGATGATGTTGCAATATAGAGAGATGGGCCTTAACTTTTATGCAAACGTTGCTTCACTTTATTTGAGGACAAGTGTTATAAAAGTGTCATTAAGATCTTTGAGGACTCATCCATATATTCTTGAGTCTTCCACCACTTTACAAACCTCTTTATCTATTGTGTGTTAGAAAGCATGAAAGAAGTCGGTTGCAAAGTTGTATGGACCTCGTACTTTACCTCCAACCATGTATTTAACAACTTTGAGTTCCACTTATAATGGTGTTATCTTGTTCATGAGGAAATAATTATGCTCCTCAAAGACCATACTGGTTATATGTTGGTGGTATAGTTAGTGGATGCCTTTTGTCCTCAACAAGTTCAATGAGAAGGTCACTAAAGTAGCTCGTGAGCTCTTTTTCTATATCTATGTGGTCATCTACTATGTTTCCTTGTGCACCATCTTATAGTGATCTGCAAATTCATGCTCAATTTCCTCTTGGTTGGTTGTAAAAATTATGGTTTTCTTCAAGGAAAAAATGGATTTCCTAGACTCCTTGGTGGTTGGGGATTTGAAGAATTATTTTATAAGTCTATTGCCTATTTTTATCTAGTGTAATCGAGCATGCAACTGAGTGCCAGTTGCTTGTTTGATATCATCCACCCACTATAAGTGGCATAACTGTGCAACTAGAGCTTGATTATCTTCATCATATGGATCCCATTGTAGGTTTCTCATGATGCCATCTAACTCATGGGGTGAAACATAATTGTGACCCCACAGGAGTTTGGCTATCTGATGCCTACACCCTTTACAAGAGGGCTGTAGTTCCGAAAATAGCATTAGTTGACCAATTAATCCGGCTAGAATCCCCATGTGTCCGGAGAATGGGATTATGCACCAGGTGGATGCAAGCCATGCAACCTTGAGTTTGAATATGGGAGACATTCAAAATATAATGGGGTTGATGCATACCTATTCACTTTTCTCCCAAGATAGAAAAAACCAAATGGGTAGGTGGAAATAAAGTGGTGGTGCTATGCACATGGATTGGCCAACCTCTTGTTGAGTCAGAAAATGAGTTTGGCTCTAATAAGAGGTCTTTGTCCAATCATTGGTAAATTCTCTCATCCCCTTTCTGGAAATTTGTTCATGTGAACCATAGTTCAATGGAATATTTCCTTCGATTATTGATTAGGGTCATAATGCCCTTGTTTGGACTTTAGCACCCACCAAGCCATTTTCTCTCTGACCAACAATTGTATAGGATGTTCCCCTTATTTGTCTTCTTGTAACTCTACCATGTTGAAATCCCCAAAAATAAGCTAGGGGACATCGGGGAGTTCATTTTCCATATAATGCCAAAAGGTTGCACACACACTGATATCATCAGAGGCATAGATATTGACTAACTTGAAAATTCAAATGTCTAGTTTAAGAAGAATCCACACAAGTTGTTAGGAGGTGTCTATATCCCATTCAACAACAACATTGGAAAAATTTAGAGAGACAAGGACTACGATCGTCCTTTTCCATTATCACAACTTGAATAAATCTAGCCCCAGGCCAAATGATTGACAAGGAAGTATGAATCATAAAACCGACATTTTTTTATCTCTTGTAAACAAAGTATATATGGTCCAGCCAAATAAGTCAAATATTGGTGGAAAATGTGTTTTTTGTTGGGGTCCTTGAGGCCTTAGACATTCCAAGAGGTCAATTTCACTAAAATCCAACAACATTTTGCATCTTTGCTTCATTGTTAAGAGACAATTTTAAGTAGGAACAAAATGGATTTTATATTGTAGTTAATCCTAGAAGTTATATTTGGTATTTATTCCCTTGTGTAAAACAAGGTAATATCAAATTCAAGACTATGAGGGATAGTTTATATACAAAGTGCCATGAATCAATTGGAAGACTCAAGATAGAAACACATGCATACTATAGTCTATATAGTTAGACTATGTAGAATGCAAAATTATAGGAACAATGTATAGCTACCTTGCAACATAATTGAGTCATCATGGGAAGCAACACAAATTGTGGGGACAACTTAATAAGGACAATTAGTTGAATATAGAAAAGTTGGAAGAACAAAACAAAGAATTACAATAGACACACAAGAAGTGTATTCAAGTGATACTGAGGGTACATAAGGAGTAATTTTTTTAGCAAATAAACACTTATCAATAAGAAATCTAGGACATGACCTGAAAGTTTAGGAAGAAGTACAAGAATTAGAAGGTATTGTATCATGGGATAGATTAAACTCTAAATAAACAACAAAAATAATTCCTAAACAAATAAAACAACAAAAAAATCCTACCTCTAATCTCGAAAACCCTAACAACAACTAAGAAATGAGTGTTAGAGCATGTAGTTTTGCATCTTGGGCCTATTGATATGAAACCCTAGTTGTGGCACAATGAAACCCTTGCAATATTCTATTGCTTGTATGCTTGAATGATGCCCAATATGCATTTTTGGTAACCCTAGATGTGGCAATGTGTCCTCCAGTTCACTTTAAGCATACAGGTGTTGTGGGAGAGAGGAAGTTGAAGACGTGCAAGGAATGAAAGAAAACATGAGTGAATGGTTCCCTTTTTTGGGTTTATCGCATACATGTTGGGTTAAAATTTGAGTTAACGAATTTGACTTGATCATGCTTGCAATTAATTGTGAGTCATAGACTCGTTGACTACACTTTTGAAAAAACTCGTTTGATTTTCTATCCGATTAAAACTCATGAGTCAATGTAGTTGATCTTTTTTCATTGGTCTTCAAGTTATAACTAGGAATTCACTCATTATAAGGAAACATGAAGCTTGAGAGACACAACAAACTTTCTCTCCCCCTTTTTCTATAACGGTAACTATCTGATCCACTTGTGAAGGTAAAGGCCCTAGAGGGGTTGTTGAAGATGTCATTTAGGTACTGTATATTCTATAACATCAGATTCCAAGCTAAAGTGGTCGCACAAATTACTTGTACTTGAAGCTATTAGAAAAAAATTAGTATGATCCACTGCGAGAGAAACCAGAAAACATAGAGAAGAAAATCCCAACTAAACACGGGACTTAGGAGGGACTCATAGTGGCAGTATGGTTCACCCCGACCACTTCCATGACAATAATCGTTTGATTTTGTAATAGGGAAACTATGAATAATACTATTAACTATCCTATGCCTCTCCAAAATATGAATAATATTCTTACTATGTGAAACTCATGGAAAATTCAAATTTTTATACTCACAAGAGGTTCGAAAGTAGTCCATGACTTTGCTTCCAAAAATGGAAAAATGCCAACTACATCTAAAATACTTAATTTTAGAGCCAAACAAGCAAAGTTTGTAGAAAAAAAAATATATAGAATTTGATATTGTTGGCTTGATCTTGGGTGAGTCTATAGCTTCCTATCATGACCATCTAATCATAATATTTACACTTGTTCTCTTTTCCCCATCATCCTTTGCTTCACCATCCTTTGTATGGAGGTGGAATTCCACCTTTGTTGACATTTATGAACTAAGACAAATCTAAGGATCTAATAGTAATTTTCCTCTAGAAGCCATGTTTTGTTCCACATTGTCAGTGGTTCACTCTAGAAAAAGGAAAAAAAACTTTCACTATCCTCTATGTTGAGCTGTATTTTCTCCTTTGTTGACATTTGTGAGCTGATCCATCTCCTAGGGTCTAGTAGAAATTTTTGTCCCAAGGTCTAGCGATGATTTACCTCTATAAGCCTCATTTTTTTCCACTTTATCAATCCTTTATTCCAACAAATTGACTCTCTATGAATCACTTAGAACCTTTGATTGAAGCATAATTTGGTTCCAAGTTACTTACATGATTATAAATTAGAGTCTTTCACCTAATTCTTTATGTTGAACATCCCTCAATTCTTCTAAAAAACTTTGAATTGCGATGGATTGTCTTTCTTGAATTTCTTTTACTACTAAGCTCCTAAATTGATTTGTAATGGCCCCATCGTTACGACTATAAGCGGCGCAAGCAAGTGCAATTTTTTTTTTTTTTTGGGAGGAAGGCTACTACGACAATGGTTAACAACACCACTTAACAACGAACACAACGCACAAAGATCAGGCAACAGACAACAACAACTCAGCACGCTAGCACATCATTCAACTGGACGAGCATGCCATAATCAATAAACAGATAGAAACGAATACCCGCCCGACACAAGAAAGACAAATCCTATGAGCTAAAGGAAAACATCAACAACCCGACATAGTGGCTTTGACAACCAGGAAATGGTGACCTCTACCACACACAAAACCAAACATGTTAAGATGTTACAACAAAGTGCCAACCTCAAATACAACGAAGCATAGACTCCTGCCAGGTTATCCTTCGCCTCTACCCGTCATGGCGCACAATGATCCCCTCATAAGGAATCATGCCATCACCAGGTGATAGGCGTGAGAGTAACCATGGTGCAATATAACATGCCTAGACCAATATCCCAAGAAAATCCAACATGTTAGGATACTGAATTAACTGACAAGGAGAATGTACCCACGCACCCAAGCAACAAGTCGACAGAACGCAAGAAGACATCACTCGATTTAAATTTGCGCAAACGACTAGAGAATTCTTGTTTCCTACAAGGCAACCTGTATGGTGAAATGACTATGACCAACCACCCTTTCCATCTCGACTTAAGGCACAAGGCGCATGGTCACCAATTAACTGTTAACTATTAATAGTTTTAGTTGATAAAACTGCTAATCCCTCAACCATTAAGCTTGCACAAGATAATCAGCTATTATGCCAATAATCCATTATGTCTAACAATCCTAGTAATCCAACAATTATAACTCTTTCCAGCAATGATAATCCTATTACATTTAATAAAAATCAATAAATCATAAAACTTTTACATCATTTAACCTTAATAAAGATTAGTATTTTCTATAACAATCTACTTCTATTTTCTTACAGGCTCATTTTACTTAAAAGGGTAAATTAGTTAAGGTATTTTAGTGTAAGTAAAAAGTTGGATTAAAAGTCCCATGATGAAGAAGGTTTATGTGAAACAATATTATGTCACAAGCTAACAGTTATACTATTGTTGTCCAACATCAAGATAATGTTGTCTACCAAGAATGGTATCGTTGTCTATAACCACATGAGACTCTTGTATATATATAAAATAAAACATAGTCAACCAACCATAAAATGGTCTATTAATTAAAACGTTGTCTAACATAGGTGGTTGTCTAATTAAGGAACTTCACAAAGTTTACAATTTATCATTGCGGTAGTTAATGTATAATTTGTTGACAATAAAAACCTTCAAATCTCAGTCACCCACTTTACAAATAAATCATTGACCATAAATAATCAACTTGCTATCCTTTGATACTATACCTCACTACAGCACAACATTTACACAGTCATCAAGGATCAACTATTATACAGTCACAATGCCTCCAAAGAACAATCACAATGCAATAACTTCTGAGATTGAAAATTCTTGAATATGAAACCATTGTCTGAGTAAGAAATTGTTTTCTGAAAACTAAAAATTTCTTTGGATAATGAAACCAATCTAGTATTAAAAACATTTTGCAAAATCGTTGCCAGTATTGCTAGCACAAGTGTAAATGAAATATCAGAGAAAAAATAATACCGTTATTTCCTTTATTTAATATACATGAATTTGCAGAGCAAGGACTGTATTAAACGTAGTCCATATATGGTCCAAAAACGTAGAGTAAAATGAGATGTATGCATAACTGTAAAAATCGATGAGTGTATAGGTAAAACACAGACAATTATTGTGTAATAAGGATTCAAACACAGTCGCCCAATACATAAAATTCATTGTGTACAAGAGATTTAATCGCAATCAACAATTAATAACACAGTCAATATATAAATCAAACGTTGTCATTCACATAATAATAATGTTGATATTTTACCAATCAAGGAGCCAGGAACTGTCATAAAACTTGGATAGAATAAAACGCCATCCAAAAACACAAAGGTGATATTAAAAACACAAACAGTATTAAGTTGTTCGTAGAGAGAAATGATAAACAATACACAGATCTATTCAATCACAAGAAGGCGCAAGACAATCATTCAACTATGAATTAATCAACTAAGAGATAAGGGTAGATAACTGGGTAAAAATTATCCTTCGCTCATCATCCATGCACAGAAAAGCAGGGCATTAGAATCTATAGGTCTTTAAACACCAAAGTGACGACCATCGATTCGGCTCTTAGCCAACTGCTCAGGCATGGACTGATGACCTAGGGATAAGGGCGAAAGATAAATAACAATGTCTTCATAATAATCAATAAAACCCACACAGATAAGTTATTGAAATGAGAAGTTGGGTTTGCTAAAGGAAATCCATCAGAAAGCAGCAAGCAAGGGGATTATAGTACCGTAGGAAAGCAGGTGCAAGACAACACATGGAAATGAAATCTTAAACTGGGCATAGAGAAATAACATGAGTAAATTTAATTTCATTGAAAGTAACAATTTAACTGGCATACCTTAGCCAAACACGATTTCTCAATAGTTTCTTCCCATGCGTGCTCCATCCATCTTCCGCTTTCCGACCGATGTGACCTCACCGGTACCTCCCAGCCAATGCTAGGGGTACTCTTCCTCCCCCTGAGCCTCCCAAGCTGCAAAGGGGCCACGTATACTATACCAGAGAACAACTAGCACCCAGATTTCCTTGCAAGGTTGAGCTACCACTCATTACCCAAGTTGGGTATCCCAACTCCCACAAGATAAGTTCAGTCAAGACAAAAATTCTATAGCATAACGCTACGCATAAAGATCCCATCCATACTCCTCCTCCTCCAACCTTTTTATAGATTGTTTAAGTGATTTCTTTCCCAATTTCTCATTTAATTTCTTTTTCATTATATTAATCCGAAAAACCTCCCCCGTACACATATCACCCATCCCCCTAGTTGCACCAGAAATTAATTTGATTAATTATTTAATTATTCCTATTTCCCTCACCTACCTAAAAGCATTCCTAAAAATGCTCCTTGGTGTCCCAATATTCCCTTACACATCTTAAATTACTTACGCCTTTACTAAATTCCTAGTTGAGTTCATAATTAGAAAGTTCTTAAAAGCAAAATTCCTTACTAAGTTAGACATTCAACTTTTTCCTTACGTTTCCCTTTTTCTTTATGTTTCCCCTCTTTCCTTTAGTTTCCTATTTCTTTTAAGTTTCCCTCTTTTCCCTTGTTAACTAAAACTCAAATTAGCAAGTGTAGAAAAACAACCATTTACCCCTTTTTCGTTTTAATTAAAAATTAAATTTGCATATGTAGATAAAACAATCATTTCCCTTTTAAAATTTTAATCCCACTTTATAATTTGATTTTAATAATTTAATTGAATTTATTACCCCTTCCTTGCTGCATGTTTAATTATGATTATTATTTTTGACCACATGTGTTACTTATACCTAGATTTTATTTTCACTAGGTTGGGCGACATTTTTATTAGGGAAATTGTTTTTAAATCTTACTTATCACATCATTCATTTTAAGCCTAACTAGGTTTATTCACTTACCCATTAAAATCACGACGTACCCTTCAAGATGCACTAGGTGCTCCAAGGGTGCCACTCACCTTTTTATGTTTTCCTTGTGTGATGTGCCCTTCAGGATGCACTACATGATCCAAAGGTGCCACTCGCCTCTTTCCATTTTCCTTGTGCTACGTGCCCTTCAGGATGCACTACATGCTCCAAGGGTACCACTCGCCTCTTAACTGACTTGGTATACATCAAAAACCCCTAGATTCAGTACTCTGCTAGGTGATCTTGTTGGAGACTAAGGGCCTCTAAGGAATAATGCCCCTGCCTTATTGCGTTCCCTTTAGAATCATCATGAGTGACTGTCGCAATCTTCCCTCGTGGCATCGTGGATATTATCAAACTAGGTAATTGTTAACCTACAGTTTGAGCGACGCAGGGAGTGCTAGTAGGTTGTGGCAGGGTTGTTGTCTACACCTCTCCCTCAAAGTATCTAGTCGCTGTGAATGACCCCTCTACTCCACATGTGAGTCTGGTCGACAAGCTATCGTCATCCTCCATCATCAAAAAATCATGTCATCAAAATAATCACTCATCATAACATCTAATCATATGTACATATGTCACATCAACAATAGTCAACCCAGCAGTCCACTCCCTGACTCGATCTGGATTCCAATGGGTTTCATCGATGCCTCTGCATCCTCGAGGTCCAAGGTCCTCCACACTGAGGAGAACCTAGTCAATAGCACCAATCTACGTCAATAAAAAAAAATAACATATCACCATATATGTAATGCCTCGTAATCATAATCAAACAACCAATAGTATAATAATATGGATCACTTGCAAGCAAGTGTCCTCAAAGAATAAGTTCACTCAGTGCGTGCAAGAGCGGGATGTCACATACACCCCATCTTGGTCTAAACTTTTTCCCGAAGCTCCACAGTATATAAGTGTTGAATTAATGTGTATCACAACATCATAAGTCTATCTATCAAAAAAAATTGAAACTCTTGTTGCATATCATATGCGTCCTCCAAGGTCACAGAGTGTGGACTATAGTTGTCCTAATGAACCTTGACCTGATATACTATTCGACATCGTAGTTGTCGAATGCAATGATCCAAGATGAAGATCGGCTTAGCCATGAGCACACCCTCATCATATACCTACAAGGAACTCATGTCAATAACATGTGTAGGATCACTAATATAATGTCTCAAAATAGATACATGAAAAACATCGTGCATACGCCTCAAAGAATCCGATAAGGCTAGTTGATAGGCCACGGGCCCCTTCCTTTCCGCAATATCAAAAGGTCCCACGAACCTAGGAGATATTTTAGCACCCTTTCTAGACTTGATTAAAATATTATGCAGTTTCACCCACAAGAAGACTCAATCACCGACTTAGTAACTGCAGTTGACACGGTGCGCATCGGCATAACTCTTCTGTCGATATTGTTCTTCTTTGATCCTTTGTCTTATTGTTTGAATTTGATCTTCCATTTCTTGGATCACTTCTGGTCCCACCAGGACCCTATCCTCAAGTCTATCCTAACTCAAAGGCATCTGACATGGTCACCCATAAAGAAACTCCAAAAGTGCCATCTTAATGGTGCTTTGGTAACTATTGTTATATGCAAATTCTACCAGTGGCAAGAATTCTTCCCAAACCTTTATGTCAGTCCTTCACGTACATGTGCAACATGTCTTCCAAGATTTGGTTTGTTCATTCAGTATGCCCGTCTGTCTCCAGGTCATACACAGTACTAAAGTTAAGTTGGGTTCCAAAGGCCTCTTGTAAACTAGTCCAAAATTGTCTTGTAAACATCGATCTTCAATCGGATATAATCCTCTTAGGCACACCATGTAGCCTCACAATATCACGAATGAAAACTCTAGCTATGTTAGGTGCTTGATATGTCGTACACACAGGAATAAAATGAGCACTCTTCGTCATAGTTTCGACTACCAGAAAAATTGAGTCATGTATCCTTTCCTTCAATGGCAATACAACAATTAAATCCATCGAAATAACCTCCCATTTCTATTATGGAATAGCATGTGGCTGTAGTAATCCTACTGGATGTCTATGTTCAGCCTTCACCTGCTGACATTCTAGACATCTAGCCACGTAGTTGACTAGGTCTGCCTTCATTCCTTTCCAAAATAATAAGGGTTTAAGTTCCACCCTCATCTTCGTGACTCCCGGGTGAGCCATGTATACTACTCTGTGAGCCTCATTTAGGATCAAAATCCTCAACTCGTCGTTCAGTGGTACATAAATTCTTGTCCATAGTAACTCATCAACTTGTCCATAGTAAATCCTTCAAATTTTGGTACCATCATTTTGTTTTGTCTGATAAAATCCTTGACCTCTTTGTACCATTCATCGTCATTCTATAAAGTTAGAATATTTTCAAATATATTCATTTGAAAAGGCAATCACCGAAAATATGCATGGTCTCCAACTCAAAGCATCCACCACTATGTTTATTGTCTCGTTTATGTAAGAAATCTCGAAATCATACTCACTAAGAAATTTCGACCAATGTCGTTGTCGCATGTTCAAGTCGCTTTGAGTAAAGATGTGTTGTAGTCCACAATGGTCTATTTTTAGTTCACCTTCTATCCAATAAGGTAGTGTCTCCAAACCCTCAAGGCATAAACAATGGCTAACTACTCCAAATCATGCGCGGCATAGTTATCCTCATGCCTTCTCAACTTTCTTGAGATGTAAGCAATTACTCGACCATATTGCATCAATACTCTGCCTAAGCCTTCCTTGGATGCATCAGTGCATACCAAGAAGTCTGCATCCATGTTAGGGACCTTTAGTATCGATGTCGTTGTCAACAAATCCTTGAGCCTCTGAAATGCTTCTGCGCATTTCTTGGTCCAACAAACTTCTTTTTCTTCTTCTGCAATTCCATAATCGGATTTGTTATCTTTGCAAAACCCTCGACGAACCATCGATAATATCCCTCTAAACCCATGAAGCTATTCACTTTCAAGACATTCATCGGCGTAGGCCATTCCATAATAGCCTCGACCTTTGTTGGATCCACTATGATACCTTCGTCGGAGATGAAAATCCCTAAGTAATGAATCTCTGATTGGTAAAACGAGCATTTAGACAATTTCCCATACAATTTGTTTTCTCACAGACACTGTAGTACCAGGCGCAAGTGCTCATCATGCTTCACCATTGTCCGAGAGTAAATCAAAATATTGTCAATGAATACTTGGATGAACATGTCCAAGTACTCGTGGAACACCCTGTTCATCAAACTCATAAATACCCCTAGGGCATTCATCAGTCCAAACGGTAAAACAATAAACTCGTAATGTCCAAACTGTCCACGTTCCATGTTCTAGGTGATCTGACGATGGTCCACATTCTAGGTGATTTGATGGTACTAATCTTTTTTTGATCTCGCATCTCACGATTCCTTAGATGTGGGCTCTTGTCACTACAAGTCGCGATAGGCGAAGCTCCGAGTTGGAGCTCAGATCAATGGTCCTCATTCTTGGTGATCTGACGGTCCTGATCTTTTCGTGATCTCGCATCTCGCTGATCCTTAGATGGAGATTCTCATCACTCCAAGTCATAATAGGCGAAGCTCTGAGATGGAGATTTGTGGTGCTCTGATCTTTCACCACACGTCCTCTTGATCAACGGTCCACGACTATCCCCGATGGACGGTCAGGATTCCTTCATAGCTTTGGAGAGTTGGATGACTCTTGGGCTTAACCGCCTTGTAGCTTCACCATATCTAATGGTTATTTAGCCTTTGTAGATGAGCCAGATCCTACGGCCTATATCTTCTTGTGATTTCGTTGCTGCGCGATTTCACCGCTTCGCGATTTCGCAACTTTGTGATTTTTCCACTTCACGATTTCGCTGCTTCGCGATTTCACCACTTCGCGATTTCACTGCTTCGCAATTTCGTTGTTTTTCCCATCCTTGTTCTTTTCCATCACTGATCTTTGTCATTGTTGATCTTTCCATCAATGACAAGCTTACTCCCAACTGTAAACCTTCCAACAATCTCCCCCTTTGGCATTGATGGCAACAAAGGCACCCCTATTCTTTTCTCCCCCTTTGACATCAATGTCAAAGAAAACATGCTCCCACTGAGTTGTTGCATTAATTTTAGGAGGTATCTGATATGAAACCAATACAGGACTCCCCCTAACAGGATGGACTCTCTTAGATGTGAGACGGGATGACACGTAGCTTCTGTCTGAGCTATTCAAATGGTGTCTTGGCTAGGGGTTTAGTAAAGATGTCTGCAATTTGTTCTGTAGTGGAAATGTAATGGACTTGAATAATCTGATTGGTGACCTTCTCTCTCAGAAAATGATATTTTATGGGAATATTCTTGGTCTTGGAGTGGAAGACAGGATTTTTAGACACACTGATGGCACTAGTGTTATCACAATGAATTGGGATTGGTGCAGTGTATTTTACCTCCAAGTTTGCAAGTGTCTGAATCATCCATAATACCTGAGTGCAATAGGTAGCAACAGCAATGTATTCTACCTCTGTGGTTGATAAATAAATGGAACCTTGCTTTTTACTAAGCCAGGCTACTAGGGAGTCACCCAGGAAGAATGCTCCTCCACTAGTGCTTTTTCTCTCATCAACACAGTTTTCCCAATCTGCATCTGAATAAGTAGTCAGCTGAAGATTTTGATTTCTAGGATACCACAGACCATAAGTCATTGTTTCTTTCAAATGCTTGAATATCCTTTTGACAGCTTGCAAATGACTCTGTTTAGGTGCAGCCTGATATCTTCCTACCATTCCTATAACATGCATTATGTCTGGGCGAGATGCTGTGATGTACAACAGGCTTCCTATCATTGGTCGATATGAGCTTTGATCAACATCAGGTGAATCATCATCCTTTCTTAATTTACATCCAGTTACCGTAGGTGTACCCACAGGCTTAGAATCTTCCATTTGAAACCTTTTCAGAATTTCTCTTAGATATTTTTCTTGAGAAATGAAAATCCCTTTGGGCCTCTGAGTAATTTGCAGACCAAGAAAAAATGGCAATTCTCCTATCATAGACATTTCAAATTCAGAATCGATGGCAGAAGAAAACCATTGGACCAATGAATCCTTATTACATCCAAAGATGATGTCATCTACATAGACCAGTACAATGAGCAAATTATTATCCTCTGTTTTAATATACAGATTGTCGTCAGTTGTTCCTCTCTTGAACCCTTTGTCTTTGAGATACGTATCCAGTCTATGATACTAGGCTCAAGGGGCTTGTTTTAAACCATATAAATCTTTCTTTATCTTGCATACTAAGTCAAGGTTATCAGATAGTTTGAAACCCTCTGGTTTTTCCATATAGACTTCTTCACTTAAATATCCATTTAGAAAGGCTGACTTGGCATCCATTTGGTAGACTTTAAACCTTTTATGACAAGCATAGGCAAGAAACATTCTGATAGCTTCTAATCTTGCTACGGGCACAAATGTTTCACCAAAATCCAGTCCTTCTATCTGAGCATAGCCTTTACAGACTAACCTTTCTTTGTTCCTGATAACTTGTCCTTGCTCATTCAACTTATTCTTAAAGATCCATTTGGAGCCAATGACGTTTTTACCTTCAGGTCTTTGAACCATCTCCCACGTATTGTTTTTCTCAATCTGATCAAGTTCATCATTCATTGCTTTAACCCAGTGATCATCTTTGTTGGCTTCATTGAAATTCTTGGGTTCCAGCATGGATATGAAATCTATATGAGATTGTTCAGTGGTTTTGATTAGCTTTCTCCTAGTTTGTACACCTTTGTCTTTTTCTCCAATTATCTGACTTGTAGGATGATTCTTTTGAATGATTCTAGAGGAGGAATTTGTAGTTGACTACTGATTTGAGCCTGTCTGAGTGTCTGAGTCTTCATCTGATTCAGAGTCTTCTTTTTATGATTCTTGGACCTGTTCATCTTTAGCTTTAGCTATGTCTTTTGTAGAAGACTCATTACTGTATACCTCTCTTGCTGGGATTCCTTCATCAATTTTTACATCAATACAGTCAACCATTTTATGCAGCCTCTTATTATAGCATCTATATCCTTTACTGTTTGTAGCATGCCCTAAGAAGATACCTTCATCACCCCTGTCATCATATTTGTCGAGGTTCTCATCAGTATTCTTTATGTAGCATTTACTCCCAAAGACTCTGAAGTGTTTGATTGAGGCAGGTCTTCCAAACCATAATTCATAAGGTGTCTTATCACTTTGTGATTTGAGGTGGGATTTGTTAAGCATATGGACTACTGTGTGTATTTCTTCTACCCAATAGGTTTGACCAATGTTCTTCTCATTCATCATTGACCTAGCCATTTCCTGCACTATTCTATTTTGCCTCTCAACAACTCCATTTTGTTGTGGAGTTCTTGGGATTGTGTATTCTCTCTTGATCCCATGTTCATAGCAGAATTCCTTGAAGTCTCTTGACATAAACTCTCCTCCCCGATCTGATCTTACTGCCTTTAACCTCTTGCCTGTTCATGTCTCTGTTAAAGCCTTAAATATTTTAAACTTCTCAAATGATTCAACTTTTTCTTTGAGAAAGGCAACCCAAGTAAGTCTAGAGTAATCATCAATAATCATCATGAAGTAGTTTT
>JASDQU010739723.1:10621-27205 GCA_032191745.1 Picea mariana | reverse complement strand
AGGACACCAGTCCTCCCTAGAACCTCCCAACCACCCTATTTTATCAATCTTTGCTACTGAAACTTATTACAGTGATATAATGTTCAACAATGGCTTACCAGAATCATCACTGTTCTGTTGCATTTTGTTCCTCTGTCTACCTCACTTCCTTCCTGCACACATCCTCTTCTGTTCAATTCAGCTACTGCACTCTCATCCTTCTTCACGCATGAATCACCTTCAACAACAGCAACCACAACAACCCCAACAGTAACAACAACCCCATCTCTTCTCTCTATTGTGTATTTATAGCTTTTGTTCATCTTGTGCATGCAATGCATGCAATCCCTCTGCATACTCATACCGCACTGATATCCTCCACAACTTGAGTGCTCTGTCTGATCATCATCGTGACTCTTCATCTTCTCTAGCCATTTTTCCACTCATTCAACATCACTGTATCTTATGTTGAGATTCCTCAGCCTCTCTGGTAGTTGAGAATCTTCATCTTCTCTGTGACAGACGAGCTCACCTTCTCTGTTCCAGTTACAAGCTTCAATGCTCATCTAGCTATCAATCACCTCCACGAGTATCTTCATCCCTCTTGAAGATTCCCAGAGACTCTTCATCTCCTCTATCAATCACCCCAAAGTGTCTTCGAGTCCTTTGGCAGAAACCATCAGTGGTTTCTGGCAGTTACACTGTGACGTGCAACAGTAGCCCTCTGATCTCCTTTAGTTTCATCTGCACCGTTGGATTACAACGATATTTCACCTTTTTGGTATTTCGGCATTCGTACCAGATGCAATCCCCGAAATTTTGAGGCGGAGCCTATCTGCACTAGGTCCTTCCTCCACGTGACCATAGGTGGTGACCACTGTCTATGCTAAAAGGCATTGCGAACTCATGATCTTCATTGACCCTGATCGATAGTCCACGATCTCGATGAATCAATGGTCCAGATATTTTTGCGATCTTGCATCTCGCTATTCCTTAGATGGAGGCTCTCGTCACTCCAAGTCGCGATAGGCGAAACTCTGAGATGGAGCTCAGATCGACGGTCCACGTTCTAGGTGATCTGATGGTCCTGATCTTTTTGTGATCTCGCATCTCACGGTTCCTTAGATGTGGGCTGTTATCACTCTAAGTCACGATAGGCGAAGCTTTGAGATGGAGCTCATATCAACGGTCCTCGTTCTTGGTGATCTGACGGTCCTAATCTTTTCATGATATCGCATCTCGCTGATCCTTAGATGGAAATTCTCGTCACTCCAAGTCGTGATAGGCGAAGCTCTGAGATGGAGCTTTGTGGTGCTGTGATCTTTTGCCACGCATCCTCTTAATCAACGGTCCACGATTGGCCCCGATGGATGGTCAGGATTCCTTTATAGCTTTCGAGAGTTGGATGACTCTTGGGCTTAACCACCTTGCAGCTTCACCATATCTAACGGCTATTGAGCCTTCGTAGATACCCCAGATCCTACAGCCCAAATCTTCTTGCAATTTCACTGCTGCAGGATTTTGCTGCTTCGTGATTTTGTGGCTTCGCGATTTCACCACTTCGTGATTTCGCTGCTTCGCAATTTCAACACTTCATGATTTCGTTGCTTTGCTATTTCTCTGCTTCGCAATTTTGCTTCTTCGTGATTTCGTTGTTATTTCCATCACTGTTCTTTGCCATCGCTGATCTTTGTCATCACTGATCTTTGTCATCGCTGATCTTGCCATCAATGACAAGCTTACTCCCAAATGTAAACCTTCCAACACAAACCTCATCTTAAAGGCGGTCTTAGGGACGTCATCCTCCTTGATCTGTAGCTGGTGATGCCCTGATCTCAAGTCAATCTTTGAAAACATCGTCACACCCTTCATCTGATCAAACAAATCATCAATCCTTGGCAACGGATATTGATTCTTGATCATTGCTTTGTTCAATTGACAATAGTCAATGCAGATTCTCCACGACCCATCTTTATTACATATGAAAATGACAAGCGCACCCCATGGTGACACACTTGGACATATAAGTCCTAGGTCCAACAACTCCTTCAGTTGCATTCTCAACTCCTGTAAATCCGGGGTCGACATCCGATAAGGAATTCTTGCTATCGATTTAGTCCCCAAAATTAGGTCTATGGTAAATTCAAATTCCCTCTTTGGCAGCATTCCAGGTAACTCCTCAGGGAAGATGTCTGCAAACTCTCTCACCATTGGAAGGTGATCTAGACCTTCCACTACTCCCTTCTCGTTTAACGCAAGGATCGCATAAATATTACATCCCTTGCACATGCTCTCCTATATCTGTAAGGAAGAGATGAACCACAGGGAAACTCCTTGGTTCTGACCTACAATCACGCATCTTTGTCCCTTATCATCAACCCAACTAAATTGTTTCCTCTTACAGTTGAGTATCGCCTCATGCGATTCCAACCCATCCAAACCAATCACGACATCATAAGATCCTAAGATCATGATTTACAGGTTGTCCCTGGTGACAAACTCTCCCAGGTTAAGGCTACAACCCGTAACCTTCCCACGAACCTTTTGTTTGGCTCCCGAAGCCATTTCTACAAAGCTAAAATCACCCTATTCGACTGCCTTCACCTTAATTATTTTTAGTGCTGCACCAAAAATAAAACTTTCGGTAGCACCAGGATCTATCAAAATACAAGGGTCTGGTTAGTGATGATACCTGACATCTCGAACATAGTCAACTGGTGCTCTACCTGGCGGTTATTCACTACTGCATGAATCCAATGGGCCTTGCCCAAAAATCTCACGGTAGTGGGCCCAACTAATCCAGATGATTCGGTCCTATCCACTGGGAAGTCATGCTAGTAATGTGGCTCCCCACATTCTAGCACACCTTCTTCGGTCCAGTATTCACGGCACCTAAAGTAGAAGTTGAATCCTAACATTAAAGAAAAACAAGAACTTGTTGACCTTAATTTTCTTGGTAATTTGGTGCGGAGCATACCATAGTAGCTCCAAAAATGGGCCTCGTACTCGGGCACCGTATGAATGCCTTATCACAAGGCATTGAACTTGTTGATTTGACGCTCAACGAATTCCTCGGAAAGATACCTCTCCTAGAACTGTTCCTCGAACATTTCCCATGACATGTCTTCGACGACCATGTTCAAATGTGGTAGGAGTGTCTTCCACCATAAAAGAGCACTCCCCTTCAGTTGAAATATTTCCATGCAGACCTTCATGTTAAAGGTTTAGTCGCTAAGTACAAAAGACATCACCACATTCTCGAACCATGCCTTGGTGGTTGCACCAGGGCACCAAAGAACTCCTGAAATGGACCTTCTTGAGTTTAGGGTGAATACTAATGGTACTGGATGGGCGCACTGTGGATCCTCATGGGTACAAGTGCCCTATCCTCATCTCAGTATATATGGTGAATCAAGGCCTTTGACAATCTCTGGAAGTACCTAGTCAGACCATCATCATCCATTGCAACAATTGAATCCAACCCAAGGACTGGTTCCTCCCCTTTGGGGTTATACTCCGAGGGCACAATCACTTCTGGAGGCATCGCACCTCCTTCCATGACACCACACTGTGAACCTCTGTGGAATCCTCTAATCAATATTACCACATGAACACATTAAAGTTTTTAATTAGAACTAGGTTAATACTCAAGGGTTTACTATAGTGGAAAGCATGGCAATCCATAGTTGTAGGGTTGAACCCACTCTGATACCATATGTAATGACCCCATCGTTACTACTATNTGGAAGGCTACTACGAGAATAGTTAACAACACCACTAGATGATGAACACAATGCACGCAGATCAGGAAATAGAAAACAACAACTCAGCAAACTAACACATCAGTCAACTGGACGAACATGCGATAATCAATAGATAGATAGAAACGACTACCCTCCCAACACAAGCAAGATAAATCCTACGATATAAAATAAAACATCAACAACTCGACACAATGGCTTCGACGACCAGGAAATGGTGACCTTTACGGCGCACAAAACCAAATGCGTTAAGGCGTTATAACCAAGTGCCAACCTCAAATACAACGAACAACACCCATATCGGGAAGAATAGACTCCTGCTAGGTTATCCTTCGCCTCTACCTGTCAGGATGTGCGATGATCCCCTCATCAAGAATCATGCCATCACCAGGTGATAGGCATGACAGTAACCATGGCACAATGTAACATGTCTAGACCAATATCCCAAGAAAATCCAATGCACTAGGAGATCGAATTAACTGACAAGGAGATTGTACCCACGCACCTAAGCAACAAGTTGACAGGATGTAAGAAGTAATCACTCGATTTAAATTTGTGCGAATGCCTGGATCATTCTTGTTTCCTACAAGGAAACCTGTATGGTGAAACGACTATGACCAACCACCCTTTCCAGCTCGACTTAAGGCGCAAGGCACATAGTCACCAATTAATTGTTAACTATTAATAGTTTTAGTTGATAAAACTACTAATCCCTCAACCATTAAGATTGCGCAAGATAATCAGCTATTACGCCAATAATCCATTATGTCTAACAATCCTAGTAATCCAACAATTATAACTCTGTCTAGCAATGATAATCCTATTATGTTTTATAAAAATCAATAAATCTTAAAAATTTTAGATCATTTAACCTTAATAAATATTATTATTTTCTATAACAATCTACTTCTATTTTATTCCAGGTTCATTTTACTTAAAAGGGTAAATTAGTTAAGGTATTTCAGTGTAAGTAAAAAGTTGGATTACAAGTCCCACGATGAAGAAGGTTTATGTGAACTTGTCTTTATTGAGGAAACAATATTATGTCAATGGCTAACAGTTATATGCTATTGTTGTCCAACATCAAGATAATGTTGTCTACCAAGAATTGTATCGTTGTCTATAACCACATGAGACTGTTGTATATATATAAAATAAAATGCAGTCCACCAACCATAAAATGGTCTATTATATAAAATGTTGTCTAACACAGGTGGTTTTCTAATTAAGGAACTTCGAAGAGTTTACAATTTATCATTGCGGTAGTTAATGTATAATTTGCTGACAATAAAAACCTTCAAATCACAGTCACCCACTTTAGAAATAAATCATTGACCATAAATAATCAACCCGCTATCCTTTGATACTATTTCTCACTACAACACAACATTTACATAGTCATTAAGGCTTGACTATTATACAATCACAATGCCTCTAATGCACAGTCACAATGCAATGACTTCACCCAACCAAATACACAGTCAAATGTAGCCATCAACTCATTGTCATTCCTAAAACTTGGGATATCGCTATTGGATACAACTTTATCAAATTAGTGGATATCGCTGAGGATATAACTTCTATCTATCAATCCAGGGGATTCGATGCTAGAGGATGTATAAAATCGTTGACCCACCATTTAAAACACTTTCATTCATAGATAGAGTTAGTACATATAAAAAAAAAGCGTTGGATGTCCTTATAGTAAAAACATTGGTTGTCATTAAAATTAAAAACGTTGGCTATCAATTAAAATTTAAAACGTTGGCTGTCAAATTATATGTTGGTTGTCATTACAATTAATTAAAAATGCAGCCATAAACCTGTCGTTTGTCAGGCATGCATAGTCATTAAGAAGGATGAAGCATTGTTATTATTAAAATATAATGCTACCTCAAAGTTGTGTCGCTGTCGATTTTGGTGTTTGAAAGAAGGGGCTATTTCAAATGTGATCAAATGCAGAAGCCATAGATTGTTGTTTGTTGTTTCACTACAATAAAAAATGAAAAAGAAACAAATCTTAATGATAACAAAAAAAAAAATTGAGATTGAAAATTCTTGAATATGAAAGCGTTGTCTGAGTAATAAATCATTTTCTGAAAACTAAACATTGCTTTGGATAATGAAATCGATCTAGTATTAAAATCGTTTTGAGAAATCGATTCCAGTATTGCTAGCACAAGTGTAAATGAAATCTCAGAGAAAAAGTAATATCGTTATTTCCTTTATTTAATATACATGAATTCACAGAGAAATCGTGGCATTAAACACAGTCCATATGTGGTCCAAAAATGCAGAGTAAAATGAGATGTATGCATAACTATAAAAATTTGTGAGTGTATAGGTAAAATGCAGACAATGACTATGTAATAAGGATTCAAATACAGTCATTGAATACATAAAAGTCATTGTTTACAAGAGATTCAATCACAATCAACAATTAAGAATGTAGTCAATATATAAATCAAATGGTGTCATTCACATATTAATAATACTGAGATTTCACCAATCAAGGAGCTAGGAACTGTCATTAAAATCGCAGAGAATAAAATGCCATCCAAAAATGCAGAGGTGATATTAAAAACACAGACAGTATTAACTTGTTCACAAAGAGAAATGATAAACAATACACAGAGACATTCAATCACAAGAAGGCGCAAGACAATCATTCAACCATGAATCAATCAACTCAGAGATAAGTAAGGGTAAAAATTTGGGCAAAAATTATCCTTCGCTCATCATCCATGCACAGAAAAGAAAGGCATTAGAAACTATAGGTCTTTAAACACCAAAGTGACGACCGTCGATTCGGCTCCTGGCCAATTGATCAGACATGGAATGATGACCTAGGGATAAGGGCGGAAGATAAAGCACAATCTCTTCATAATAATCAATAAAACCCACATAGAGAAGTTATTGAAATCAGAAGTTGGGTTCACCAAAGGAAATTCATCAGAAAGCAGCAAGCAAGATGATTACAGTACCGTAGGAAAATAGGTGCAAGACAGTGCATGGAAATGAAATCTTAAATCGAGCATAGAGAAATAACATGAGTAAATTTAATTTCATTGCAAGTAACAATTTAACCGGCGTACCTTATCCAAACGTGACTGCTCAATAGTTTCTTCCCATGCGCACTCCATCCATCTTCTGCTTGCCAACCAATGTGACCTCACCGGTACCTCCCAACCAACGCTAGGGGTACTCTTCTTCCCACTGAGCCCCCCAAGCCACAAAGGGGCCATGTACACTATACCAGAGAATAGCTAGCACCCAGCTCACCTCGCAAGGTCAAGATACCACTCATTACCCGAGCTGGGTATCCCAACTCCCACAAGATAAGTTTAGTCAAGACAAAAATTCTGCAGTGTAATGTTACACATAAAGATCCCGTTCGTACTCCTCCTCCTCTAACCTTTTTATAGAGTTTTAAAGTGATTTCTTTCCCAATTTCTCATTTAATTTCTTTATCATTATTTTAATCAGAAAAAACTTCCCCCATACACATGTCACACATCCCCTTAGTTGCACCAGAAATTAATTTCATTAATTATTTAATTATTCCTATTTCCCTCACCCACGTAAAAGCATTCCTAAAAATGCTCCTTGGTGTCCCAATATTCCCTTACACGTCTTAAATGACTTATGCCTTTACTAAATTCCTAGTTCAGTTCATAATTAGAAAGTTCTTAAAGGCAATATTCCTTACTAAGTTAGGCAGTCAGCTTTTCCCTTATGTTTCCCTTTTTCTTTATGTTTCCCCTTTTTCCTTTAGTTTCCTATTTCTTTTAAGTTTCCCTCTTTTCCCTTTTTAACTAAAACTCAAATTAGCAAGTGTAGAAAAACAACCATTTACCCCTTTTTCTTTTTAATTAAAAATTAAATTATCATATGTAGATAAAACAATCATTTCCCTTTTAAAATTTTAATCCCCCTTTATAATTTGATTTTAATAATTTAATTGAATTTCTTACCCCTTCCTTGTTGCATGTTTAATTATGATTATTATTTTTGACCACATGTGTTACTTATACTTGGATTTTAATTTCATGAGGCTGGGCGACATTTTTATTAGGGAAATTGTTTTTAAATCTTACTTATCACATAATTCATTTTAAGGATGACTAGGTTTATTCACTTACCTGTTGAAATCGGGACGTTCCCTTCAAGACGCACTAGGTGCTCCAAGGGTTCCACTAGAATTTTTTTGTTTTCCTTGTGCGATGTTCCCTTCAGGATGCACTACGTGCTCCAAGGGTGCCACTCACCTCTTTCCATTTTCCTTGCGCGACGTTCCCTTCAGGACGCACTACGTGCTCGAAGGGTGTCACTCACCTCTTGACTGACTTGGTAGACATCAAAAACCCTAGAGTCAATACTCCACTAGGTGATCTTGTGGAATACTAAGGGCCTCTAAGGAATAAGGCCCCTGCCTTATTGCATGCCCCTTCAAATCATTGTGAGCGATTGTCACAATCTTCCTTCACAACATCGTGGGTCTTCTCGAAATAGTTAATCGTTAACCTACAGTTCGAGCCACGCTGGGAGTGCTAGTAGGTTGTGGCAAGGTTGTTTTCCACACCTCTCCCTCAAAGTCTCTAGTCCCCGTGTGTGACCCCTCTACTCCACATATGAGTCTAGTCAGCAAGCTATCGTCAGCCTGCATCATCAATGAATCATGTCAGCAAAATAATAAATCATCATAACATCTAATCATATGTACATATGCCACATCAACAATAATCAACCCAAAAGTCCACTCGCTGACTCAATCTGGAGTCCAAGGGGTTTCATCGATGCTTATGCATCCTTGAGGTCCAAGGTCCTGTACACTCAGAAGAACCTAATCAATAGCACCTGTCTACGTCAATACAACAAAATAACATATCACCATATCCATAATGCCTCATAATCATAATCAAACGGCCAATAGTATAATAATCCCAATCACTTGCAATAAAGTGTCCTCAAAGAATAAGTTCACTCAGTGCGCGCAAGAGCGGGATGTCACATGATTTTGGTAGAATTATGGTGGGGGTGCTTGTAATATACCAAACATAAAAAGTATGCAAAACAGAAACAAATGCTAGAAATGGTGGAATAATAGCAATATAACAAGAACAATCACCACAATAGCACTAAAATGATATAAGAACAACAACAGAAATAACACTTTGATTCTAAAAGCAATGTTGACAGGCCTCTTCAAGGAGGAAACCTCCAGCTGAGCAGCGCTCTATTACAATATTATCCAAGCTAGGGTTCTCATACCCTCAACTCCTATTTATACTAAATGTGTCTATTAAAAGAAGCATCTAAAGGAAGATCCTTCTAGAAGTGGAAGCTTCTATTAGGTCTTCTTACATCTGTCTTATTCTATTTTATTGAAAGTCCTTATTAATATTGACCTTTATTACATCCGAATATATTGTTCTACCTATGTGTGGGTTAGGACCCTAACATGTCCGCCCCCTTAAAAGCAGCCTTGTCCTCAAGGCTTGAGATGACGAAATTGTTGCAGAATGGTAGCTGGTTCCCAAGTGGCATCTATTGGAGTTGTATCTTTCCACTAGACTAGTACTTCCTTTATGGTTATCTGACGTAGGTGACGCTCACGCTGGTCCAAAACTGCTTCTAGTTGTAGCCAAATAGATCCTTTTTCAGCTAACTCGGGAAGGTTGGTTTGAATTTGGCACTTAGCTCCAATCACCTTCTTTAAGCATGAAACATGAAAAATAGGATGTAGCTTCGAATGGCCAGGCAAAGCTAATTGATAGGCTACTTGTCCGACATGCTTGAGAACGGTATAAGGACCATAAAATTTGGGTGCTAGCTTCTGAAAATGCTCGGTCTTGAGGGAAGTTTGCTTGTAAGGTTGCGATTGAAGAAACACCTGATCCACTTCTGCAAATTGAAGTCAAAGTGACCTTGATCTGCCTGTTTCTTCATGTGATTATGTGCCATGACCAAATTCTCCTTGATGGTACAGAGAATAGCCTCTTGAGCTATAAGTTTTTGGTCAACCGCTTGGACCTTCGAGGCACCCAGTAAGTATGAGAGAATTGAAGGTGGCTTGTGTCCATATACCACTTCAAAAGGAGTCATGCGTGTAGCTGTATGGTATGAAGTGTTGTACCACCATTCAGCTAGGGGTAACCATTGATCCCACTGATTTTTCTTTTCCGAAGAAAAACACCTCAAATATGTTTCCAAACACTTGTTGACAACTTCCGTTTGGACATAATTATGGGGATGATAAGATGTGTTGAGATGCAGTTCGGTGCCTTGTATCTTGAACAGTTCTTGCCAAAAATTATGTGTGAAAGTTGGGTCGCAATCAGAAACAATAGAGTGTGGCATACCATGAAGCTTAAAGACCTGATCCATGAAATTTTGGGCGACCGTGGATACTGTAAACGAGTGTTGAAGAGTGCAGAAATGAGCATACTTGGAAAGGCAATCAAAAACCACCATCATGATTGATTTATTTCCCAATTTGGGTAAGCCGGTAATAAAATCCATAGAGATATCCTTCCAAATAGCAGGTGGAATCGGGAGCGGTTGTAGTGTGCCTAGAGATTTGATTGTTTCTCCCTTGTTGCATTGACACACATCACATTCAGTGAAAAAATTACGAATGTCTTATTTCATACCATCCCAGAAAAAGGAACATTTGACCCTGCCATAGGTTTTGGTGAACCCGGAGTGCCCTGCTGTGGGTGTAGCATGAAGCTCATAAAGTACCGTGGATTTAAGCTTTGATTGTTTACTTAAATAAAAATGGCCTTTGTATCAAAGTTCATCATGGAGCCAAGAGTACCCTGGGGAAGATGGATCATTGGACTGCTATTGTTGGATCAGATGCGAACTGTTGGTATCTTGTAGCCATTCCTGGTGAACGGCTTAGAGCTAATCTAGTACAATGAATGAAAGAGAAAAAAGGGATCCTTCATCTTCATATTTTCGGGAAAGTGCATCCGCAACCACATTGTCTTTGCCTTTCTTGTAAATGATCTCATAATCATATCCAAAGAGCTTAGTCACCCATTTTTGTTGTTCTGGGGAGGAAATGAATTGTTCCAAAAAATACTTGAGGCTTTGATGGTCTGTCATAATTTGGAAACATTTTCCCAATAGATAAGGGCGCCACAGATCAATGGCATGCAGAATAGCCAACATTTCCTTTTCATAGATGGATTTGCCCAGATTTATTTCAGATAGTTGCTTGTTGGTAAAGGCCAAAGGTCAACCCTCTTGAAGGACAACACTAATTCCTTTCCCTGAGGCATCACATTCCAACACAAAGGTCTTTATGAAATCGGGAAGGGTGAGGACTGGAGTGGTGCACATGGCCATCTTCAAGGTTTGAAAAGCTTGAGCAGCGGCTGGAGTCCAAGTGAAAGAGTTCTTTTTTAGGAGAGCAGTGAGAGGTGCTGCAATATTTCCATAATTCTTAACAAACTTGCGATAATACTCTGTTAATCCCATAAATCCATGCAAGATCTTAAGAGTCTTTGGGTGAGGCCAGTCTTGCATAGCTTCAATCTTTTTAAGATCTACCCTGACGCCATCCTTGCCAACCAGATGACCCAAGTATTCTACTTCTAAGGCGCCTGAAGCACATTTAGACTATTTTAGGAAAAGTTGGTGATGAGAGAGTAGATGTAGAAATTTATCCACATGAGCAAGATGGTCTATACAGGTTTTTCTATAGATGAGGATATCATCAAAGAAAACTAAGGAAAAATAGTGGAGAAAAGGATGGAAGACATGATTCATGAGGCGTTGGAAGGTGGAGGGGGCATTACACAAGCCAAAGGGCATGACCAAAAACTCATAGTGTCCCTCATGAATTCTAAAGGCAGTCTTGGGAATGTATGCATCTTTCATACATATCTGATGGTAGCCCAAACGAAGATCAAGTATAGTGAAGAATTGGGTGCCACTCAATTCATCCAGGAGGTCATTAATGACAGGAATGGGGAATTTGTCTTTGATGGTAAGTTTGTTGAGGGCACGGAAGTCAAGACACATTCACCAAGAACCTTCTTTCTTCAGGACCATGACCATAGGAGAAGAGTAGGGGCTCATACTAGGGTAGATAACTCATGCATTAAGGAGTTCCTGGACCATTTTCTCAATTTCATTTTTTAGGAAAAGGGGTGACGATATGGATGGATATTGGGAGGAAGCCTTTTGGGTACAAGGGGAATGGAATGATCATTAACACTATGGGAAGGACGGAGTCCTTGGGGAGTGGAAAAGACCAATTGATGTTTATAAAGGATGGCTTGGAGGTCTTGCAGGACCGAGTGTGTCTCTGTTGCTTGTATGGAATGGAGTTGGGCGATAACACCCGAATGACCTTTTTTGAGAATCTTTTCCATGCGATGGGAACTAATGATCTCAGGTGAACTGGCGGTGATACCTTAGAACTTATATTGGTGGTTCTCCTGGTCGAATTGCATGGTTAAGTCTTTAAAATCCATGAGAATGGGACCCAAAGTCCTTAGCCAATCTACACCCAACACAATGTCACAACCTCCCATGTTGATAGCAAACATATGGGATTTCAGGTGGTAGTCACCAATTTGGAGACACACATTTTCACAATGCCCTCCATATTTCATGGAACCACCATTGGAAATCATGATTTGGAAATTATTGACGGCATGGATGTAGCAATGAGTTTTTTGGGCAATGTGGCGATGAATAAAATTATGGGTGCTACCACTATCAACCAGAATTATGACCTTCTGATGCTTGATGTAACCAATTAGCTTGAGGGTTTGGGGAGTGGAGAAGCCAGTGAGAGCATTGAGGGAAATGACCAGTTCTACTTCGGGAGGGTATGAGGGAGGGGTTATGTCAGTGGATTCAGGTGACTCAGAAAAAAGGGGAGTTTCTACATCCTCTTCTGAAATATCCTCGGAGATGGCCATAAAAAGATTTTGTTCTTTACACTTGTGGCCCGGGAAATATTTGTCATCATAGTGATAACAAAGGCCTTTGAGTTAGCATTCAGCCATTTCAGCCCTAGTCAATTTTTGGATCTTTAGTGAAGCAGAGGGAGTAGTGGGATTTACTAGTTTAGGGTGAGGGATAAAGGGGGGTTTTCGGTTTTGAGAAGATACAACCTGTTGTGCTTCTTTATCTCTTTTATTAGCCTCCACCCAACTTTGAAGCCTAGCCATGAGGACATGGGCTTGAATCTCATCCTTGAGGCCGTTGATAAAACACTCTTGGGAAAAGGCATCAGGCATGCCCTCTGTTCTAAAAGATAGATGCTCAAAGGCAGCTATAAAGTCTTCCAATGATCCTAATTGTTTCAACTTTGTCAAATGGCCCAAATGGTTGGTGTCAGTGTCAAAGCGTTCATAAAGCTCTACCACAAAGTGTGTCCAAGCAATATACCCTTGACGAGAATTTTTTCTCCATTTCCATCATTGCCAACGTTCTTGATCTACATGGAGAACTCCATACCGGAGTTTGGCCAAGTCATCTGTAATGTTGTATAAAGAGAAATAATGTTCCATTTGGGTTACCCAACCAGTGGGGTCCGAGCCATCAAATTTGGTCACATCCACCCATGGAAGGCGTAGGTCACGTTGAAAGTGATGGTTCTGAAAGTTATGGGAATGAGAGTCATGGTCACCTTCAGTATGTGGACGTGAGGAAGAGGAAGGGTTATATGTAGGGATATGCAGTTTGGTGTAGAATGTCGAAAAGATAGATTCAAGCTGGGTGGTGAGGTCTTGCTTGATTTCCTCCATTGAGGACTGCATGGTTGTATTGATGGCGGAAATATTGGAATTGAGTTGTTTCACTTCTTGTTGGGTCTCGATAAGACCAGATTGCAAGGTGTTGAAGTGATCTTCCAAGTCTTGGCTATGGGTATGGGCCATGAGGATGGGGGAACTGAGAAGGGGCGGACGAGGTCAAAAATTTTGCCAAAAAATGATATGGATGAATGTGATAAGGGAGAAGAGATGAATCCAATGGAATAGGTCTCAAATAATGGTGAAAAAATTTCCTGACTACCTACGGAGTTATGCTCCAGTCTGAAGAATACTGCAGTGATGAAATGCCCAAATGCTTAACCAGGAAGAAATGTGTAGTGATTTGGCAACCCGAACATAGTTGTGTGGGAATAAATCTTGTCTATTTTAATTTGTTTATGTTTTTGTCCCCAAGGGTTAGGTATTCAAGGGTTCTACAGACAAGGGTTTGCTCTGTGCTATAGATATCTGATATACGTGCGGGGTCCAACAGTAGTACTCAACCCAATATCTCAGGGCACTAACTAAGGAGGATAGACCGTACCCTTAGCCGTACTACCCGACTAACCAGGTACTAGAGAGTATCTTTCTTAGTGTTGTTCTCGGTGACACTATAGAAATCAAACAGCCAATCAGTTTATCTAAAGAGGGCTTCAGGTAATCTAGGCCGATCCATACACAGGTGTTGTCTTATGCGCTACCACTCGAAGGGGTACCAATAGGGGTTACAAGAGTGGCCAACAAATGTGTGCTTAAGAACCACTTGTATTTCCTGCGTGTATGAATCCCTCAATCGCGGGTTTATGTGCATAATGACAAATATATATGGCTTAAAGAAGTCAGAATACGTCTCTACCCTGAAAAATAAATTTAACCCACACTTTATGCCGAGGAAAGTGCTCTGATACCACTTGTAATATACCAGGTATAAAAAGTATGCAGAATAGAAATAAAATGCTAGAAATGGCGGAATAACAACAATATAACCAGAACAATCACCACAATAGTGTTGGACAATTGAGAGGGGGGGGGGGTGAATCAGTTGTTATCATGCTTAAACAATTATGCTTCTTTTAAACTCTTTGCAGAAACACTGAATGATGATCACAATAATGCACGGAAATAAACAATGGCACATTCAACATCAGTCACATATATGAGAAACACAGAGACAGATATTTCCCGAGGAAACCCATACAGGGTAAAAACCTCTTTTTATTTATTTGATA
The DNA here is from genome assembly GCA_032191745.1 of Picea mariana. Classification (NCBI taxonomy): domain Eukaryota; kingdom Viridiplantae; phylum Streptophyta; class Pinopsida; order Pinales; family Pinaceae; genus Picea; species Picea mariana. Next base: position 12,457 of record JASDQU010739723.1, on the reverse strand, counting down.
AGTAATAGTTACATTCTTTACATTATCATACATATGAGAACCAACTCATAATGAGGCTACAACCTCAGTTTTGTAAGTTGCTACTTGTTGAGAGCACCAACTACTTGGTTTCTCTAGCACCAACTAGAAGGAAGCACCAACTGGATGGAAGCACCAACTTCCAATCATATAGGCAACCAACCTGTATAACAGAGAACAACAGTTATCCCTTGCACCACCCTGCCACTCTGGTTTCTCTGGTTGCAACCAGATGGAAGCTACAACTCCCTGTGTTCAAGGACCCACTTGAACCTATGAGGACAACAGTCCTCCCTAGCACCTCCCTACCACTCTGTTTTATAAATCTTTGCTACTAAAACTCATTACAGTGATATAATGTTCAACAATGGCTTACCAGACTCATCACTGTTCTGTTGCATTTCGTTCCTCTGTCTGCCTCATTGCCTTACTACACACATGACTTGCGTTGTCTTTTCTTTTTCCTTTTATTCTCTATGTGCCATGTCCATTCAATGCATAGTTCCTCTTCTGTTCAATTCAGCTGCTACACTCTGATCCTTCTTCATGCATGAATCACCTTCAACAATGACAATCACAGCTACACCAACAACAACTGAATCTCTTCTCTGTACTATGTATTTATAGCTTTTGTGCACCTTGTGAATGCAATGTGTGCAATACCTCTGCATCCTCATACCGCGGCAATCTCCTCCACATCTCAGGTGCTCTGTGTGATCATCATCACGACTCTTCAGCTTCTCTGGCAGTTCAACCCCTGTCTATTATCACTAGGTGTTATGCCGAGATTCCTTTTTATTTCTGGTAGTTGAGACTCTTCGTCTTCTCTGGCACAGTTGAGCTTATCCTTTATTTTCTAGTTACAGACTTCAATTCTCATCCACCTATCAATCCCTTTAAGAATCATCTTCCTTCACTGGATGAAGCTTGGAGATTCTTCATCTCCTCTGGTGATCACACAGAGGTCTCTTCAAATTCTCTGGCAGAGACTATCAATGGTTTCTAGCAATTACACTGCGAGGAGAAATATTAGCCCTCCGATTATGCTCAAATTCACTTGTACCATTGGATTAGCTCCATGCGATCTTGCATTCATTTCGGCATTTCGGCATTCGGCAATTTGGCATTCGGGTGACCAAGTGTCTCGACACTCCCAATTGTGATCCCCAAAAAGGAGCTCGGTTTCTCTATCTCTTCTCTTCAGCTCTTCGATGATGTGACCACTAGCTAAGACCACGCGCTTATGCATAAAGCGCTTTTGTGATTTCACATTTCATGAATCTGGAGATGAGGCATCTCGACTCTCCAAGTCACGATCCCCGAAACCTCGAAATGGAGCTTATCTGAACTGACTCCTTTCCTTCTCGTGACCACCGTGTTGGCAGTCAAATCACATTTTTTCATTGTCTCATAAGCTGCCTACACCAATGTTTCACAAACATTGATTTTTTCATCGCAAACTTCAAATGAACGATAATTTTATGCTTTGCGCCTTTCCGCACGCCTACCTTCGCTAAGTCCTAATGAGTGTAAGCATGAAGATTTCTCCGTTTGAGGTCACATTTCGATCATCATATGAACAACCAATACCTTTTGTGCCATTATGAATATTGCGCTTATCTTTTTGGTTTGGTTTTTACATAATTGGCAATGTCCTTTGATCGGTTTGAATACTGCGATGAATTATATAACTCAGTTTTGTTGAAAACATTTAGCCTTTGGATTCACATCTTATGACTTGCCTGAGCATTACTTTATTGAATTGCATGGGGTCTTGATTATCTTTTGTGATCCTTATTGTTGATCCTTATTATAGCT
>JASDQU010739722.1:132574-145409 GCA_032191745.1 Picea mariana | reverse complement strand
ACGTTCCTCGGATGGGGTGCCACGAAGCCAATAGAGGACACGCCGGCTGTCGTCCGGACGCAATATTAATGCATCAACCGGCGAGCTTCCCCTCCTCCATTAATTCACCATGGTTCACAGCAGCCACCACCACATGACGAGACTCCTCGAGCGAGGGAATTGTACCAGCCTCCAGCACACCAAGCACCCAACCTTAATGGCTTTGGCAGTCGTGGTAGCCTTATGCACTATCATAGGGATGAATTGCACAGAGACGCATTGGCTCCTCGCAGTGTTCACTTCACCAATGCATCCGCAGCATACTCCATCAGAGCAGAGATTCAGGGCCCCGCTAAAGCTCTAGAGAAGAGAAGCCAGGACGCCAGGAACCCTGGTCCCTTCCAGGGTCTCCATCATGCCAAGGATAAGAGGGAAATCGCGCAGAGGTGCCGCCTGGTACATGGCCGAGTCTCGGCACCAGCGACAGAGGAAGTTTGAACGGGCACTAGCCATAGCATCCACTCGATGCAGAAGAAGACCTCGAACGCCTCCCATGGCGTACGTAGAGGAAATTACTTGGGAGGAAGCCATGCAGAGCCACCCCAATATTGAATTCGGAAAGGAAGACAAGCCTCCGCCCGGGGACACCCCACGGAACTTCAATGCCAACAGCTCGGAGTACCTCTTCCCCACCTGCTTCGTGGAAGAGAAGACCCCTCTCGACTCCACCACAGGGAAGGTGACCCTACCGGAGCAGCTGACCAAAGAAGCGATGGACTCCGGGCACCAAGCCTCCATCGTCAGCAGTGGACTGGAACAACCATCCTTTTCTGAATTATGGCACCTTCCACTCATCTTTTAGCTCAGAATTCTAATGGATGACCAAGTTTTTCGCCTCGCCAGGATAGACCAAAGGCTGGACATACTCTTTGCGACCCACTCCAAGAATCTTCCATAGCAGCAATGTCCGACGTGTGCACAGACGTACTCACTTCCAGCAGGCTGGCGATAGCAGAGGAGCGAGAGGAAGCGCACGGGTAAAACGGTTCAATGATGCTTTCGGTTAGGGGTACTTCTGTTAGGTCTAGTTCAGTTAGCTTGCTTAGTTCCTTTATATCTAGCTATGGAATACTTTTTGAAACTTATAAGTTTGATAGCCCTGGTTTCCTACGGGTAGGGCAAATACATGTCTATTTTGATAACAGAGTAACACTTGGATCAAGATGTCCAGTTGTCCCGGTTTCCTGCTTAGGCGGGACAACTGGCATCACCAACAGTTACTGTATGATGTTTATGTTAATATAATAGGATCCACCTTTTTATTTAAAAAAAAAAAAGATAATTAAAATAACGTTAGTTCAACAAAGAAACAACATGACAGTATGCACGATGTGTAGCAAGCATTCTAATAGTATCTCGAACAAAGCCACAACTCATACATGACCACATAAAGTGTAGCTGCTGAAGATTTCAATGCACAAGAGACACAAGGATTGAATTTGGTTTAGACGAATCATATCAATGGATGTTGATGAGAGAAGAGTTGAAATTTGTGAGAGTTGGCATTGCACAAATTATATATATATATGTGTGTGTGTGTGTGTGTGTGTGTTGGAATCAGATCCAACTATCCCTAAACATAGAGATAGTTGCTGAGAGAATTTCTCAACAAACTTAAACAAATATCCAACCAATTCGTAAACTCAACACGCAATATTAATGGAAGTATTATCTCTAACACCTCCTTTTAATGCTTATATTAAAACTTAGTCTTTGTCTGATCAGGTCACTCTTATCTGTTGTGCAGTTGAAGCAAAACATACCATAAAATCGAGCATAAACAAACAAGATCAAATATGCATTAAACCAAGCACAACAATCCACAATTTGACACCGTGATTTATGTGGAAACCCAATGAGGGAAAAAACCACGGGAAATGATTATAGATATTCTTATTATTCAACGGAGAATTACAATAGCCTTCATAGGCATACAATCATCCTCTCCTCACACACACTCTTCTCTCTACACAGCTTTCTCTCACACTCTTCACACAGTGCACTCACACCTCTATGGCTTCTATGGGTATGCATGCATATATAACATGTATCACTCAGTTGCACAAACTGATTATGAATAGATCACACAGTTACATGAGCATTTCATAAACAGATTGCATGCATGCACATTAACATAGTTGCATGCATGTGCATGTGGATGTGACCACATGAGAAAATTCGTTGACATGTTTCCAACAATCTCTACCTTGAAAACAATTTACTTAATATATCATGCCCTTAATTAATTTATCCATCACCTTTCCTATAAGAGAAACCAAACACCATCACATCTCCACAACTTCTCTAACAATACCGTTACGTGAACATGTCTGCACGATTCAGTCCATTATGGACACCCATTTCCATGCTCTTGACCTAGTTTTTCCATCTGTCTACTCACACCACCAAGTGCATGTCAAATGTTGACCATTTCTCCATCTCAACCATCGAACTTACTACTAGCATATAATACTCGATACATATAACTCTTTTCTTCTTCACCAATTAGGACATAAACCTGAAGAGAATTTACAATGGAAATCCAAAGGGATTTTACGAGTTTCACATTATTCATATTGAATTTCTGAGTATCTTCACCACATACTTCTGTTGTGATAACCAAGCTTACCATATTTCCTGTCTCTGTGTATTTCTATGCCCAAGATTTATTTTGCTGCTTTGAGATCCTTCATAACAAACATCCTAACCAACTGAGCCAACCTATTGATCTCAACCATGCTTGTGCTTGCAAAAAGCATAACATATAACACCAAGATAATGAATATACCTTAAACACAATGGTTATACTCACTTCTTGTAAAATTTGTCTCACCATGAAAGAATCAAACATCTTGTACCATTTGTTTAACATGCTTCAGGCCATACAATGATTTTTGAGTTTGCAAACAAATCTTGTGTTGCGATTCTAAACTAACCGTTCTGGTTGTTCCATATACATCCCCTTATCCAAAAAACTCCATGTAAAACAATTTTAACATCTAGTTGTACCATCACAACCAGTGCTAACACAACATGAATAGAAACAAACTTTTAACAACCAGTGAAAAACTTCCATGGAAATCAATACCTTCCAGATACCTTACTGCTACCAACCATGCTTTGAACCTTTCATATTTTACTATATTTTATTTTATAAAAGGAGATTTATCAAACACTGCATCTCTGTCCATGATGATTTTGTGGGTAGTAGGATCCCACAGTATGCACCCCTTAACATCACCATATCAAATATCTTCTTATTTGATCTGGGTCCTATTTAGAAATATGATAAAAAACCATAAGCATCGACCAAATAATTTCACATTTGAGTAATTACCAGATGACCCATTCATACATTTTCCTGAAGCTTCCTGTCTTTTGCAACCAATGGTGACCAAGTTACCAAATAGCACAACCACTTATGTCCACAACTGTTGCTTCAACTTGGCATTACTAAACATGCTTACTCGATCCCAACTTCCTTGCAATACTTTCCAAGTTCCATGGATATGAACTTACCTTCATCATATATTCTCAAACACTTTATTGACCTGCCAACACATCAACCTTTCTACGGACCCACCTTTCTAAACTGGACATACTGCTCCACCTATAACTTTGCGTTCGAAAAAATTTGACCAAATCGACCAAGTAATCTTTCACTGCTTACCTCCAGGCCGATTTACAATGGAGTTCACCAAGCCTTTTATAGGCTTCATTACATGCAATCCATGGATACAATACCACAAGATACCCAATACACATGGACTCAAAAAACCACCTTCTTTGACCTAAAAACAGATTTAACTCATTAACTCTTTCATCGAGTCAAGGTTAACCCAACATACATAACCCCCCAACATATTCAATCTACCTAAATATACGTCTAGACTTTTCATAGGTGACCTGATAAAGGGGTACACATGCCTATCAAGGTCTTACAGACATATTCTCATTTTCATGCAATTAATAATTTCTACAACTCCAAAGTAAATACAATTTTTTTTTCCAGGGTGGCTCAGCCATCACCGCTCTTGTTGTTTCATTTTTGTACAAGAAGATCTTACATCTTAATCTTCCATAACTCAAAGCTATTTTTGCCGCTGAATTTCTCCACCTCAAACTTAGAACTCTGCACTTTCACCCTTCACACAAAAAGGTTCTTGCACTCATAGGAGACCTGCACGCAATTTGCCTTGGCCCACCTTCGACACCTACTCAACCTGCTCTTTGATCCAATGTCCATATTTTCTTCTCCTTTGCTTTGTACTCCTTCAACTCTAAGCTATGATACCACTTGTTGTGCAATGGAAGAAAAACATAGCATAAACAAGCAAGATCAAACATGCATTAAACCAAGCACAACAATCCACAATTTGACATCATGATTTATGTGGAAACCCAATGAGGGAAAAAAACAGGGGTAATGATTATTGGTATTCTTATTATTCAAGGGAGAATTGCAATAGCCTTCATAGGCATACAATCATCCTCTCCTCACACACACTCTGCACAGCTTTCTCTCACACTCTTCACACATTGCAGTCACACCTCTATGGGTATACTTGCATATATAACATCTATCACTCAATTACACAAACTAATAATGAATAGATCACATAGTTACACGAGCAGTTCATAAATAGATTGCATGTATGTGCATTAACATAGTTGTGTGCATATGCATGTGCATGTCASGAGGAAATTTGTTGGCATGTTTCCAATACTACCGACTAAGAAATCTTGTCATTTATGCTCTTTCTTCTCCACAACTTTGAGCTTTTCTTTCAACTCATTTAAGATAACAATGCTTCTCACCATCATTGACGAATTTGTAGAATTCTTGACCTCCTAAAGGACAATATTGATATTGAATTATTCTATGGATACATTACGAGAAATTCCCCCGAAAAACAAATTTTGATAGTTATATATGATAGCGATTTAATCACTGGATATTTTGAGCATTCAATCATACAACTGACCTTCTTTAAACACACATACATAGACAACTTGTAACTGAAGATCTTAAAACACCGAACTACAACAAAATCTCTAACTTTTATCAGACTTGTAAAGATACTCAACTAGTGAATATGTTCTTACATTGCACCCAAAAGGTAAGCCAAGAACTACTAACCTAAGATATGTTACTCTGTTCAATTCATTGGYTCTACATTATAAAATTTTATAAACAAAATAGTAATATTAGATTATCACCATCGTGAAAAATTTGTTTSGAAGCCCCAGATCCATAAAGCTGCAGTCCCTCGCTTGCTGTCTCCCACAATGTGATATGGCTGTAGTAGATGGTCCGGAACGCTGAGAGTCGAATGAGGACAGGTTGCTATCAGTGCGTCTTACATCAATGATCGGAGCGGGATTTGCACAATCAGGGTCASGAAACGTTACAAAACCATAGCCCCTAAAGCGTTCAGTGGGATAACCAATTTCCCAGACTGATCAAAGTAGAGATGCATAGCTTCACGTTTTGTCTCCCACTTACAGTGAGGCTTCTTCCTGGCGTTATACTTCCACTCAAATTCTATATACAATGCGATGCGTCTCCCTTGGCGGCTATATCTATTGTTGTTGGGCGGCTCTACTGTATGACGGATGGCAATGGAAATGGCTCACGATCCTAGTGATTGTGGCTAAATATTGCTTGACTGATGATGGCAATGGAAATGGCTCACGATCCTAGTGATGGTGGCTAAATATTGCTTCTCTAGCGGAAAACACACGGAAAACAATAACACACGGCAACATTCAATCTACAACACTAAAAACGACTATCACGGCACTCACATTCTCCTGCCCTCCGGCAAAGGAGTGAATCCAGAACCGGCTCAGATATCAGATACCAAGTTGATGTTGAAATTTGTGATAACTGACATTGCATAAATTAGTGTCTTCTGGGATGGATGCTGATGAGACACGAAGAGAAGAGTCTCAGGCCACCTATGAAAGCATTACTACAGCAGATCTCAGGCAAAAATTTCCGTACATAAGAATAGCCTCTATGTTGTGCAAAGAAACCGGCTCGTGGCATGGAGAAGACCCGCCTTAATGCTTAAAGGAAAACACTCCACAGCTAAGGCGGTGTTACAAACCAGTCACCTGCAAAAAAAACAAGTGTTACAAACCTTCAAAGCGGGCTGCAAAAATGGAAAAAAAAAGTAACAGCTCAGAAACAGACCTGAAAATACAAACAGCTCATCTAACTAGTCGCGCCCTCCGCAGCCAAAGAATATGCAAAGCCCCGAGTGTACGTTTCCATTGCGGCCATATATTCGCCACACCGACTAGGCATGACCGATCGAAAAACCTAGTCTACACCGAACGGAGTGAACCTTACCGACGAGGCTGCTGCGATTGAAGCAGGCACCGAAGGAAAGACTGGAGCATGCGCCGCTAGCTGTGGTTGGGAATAATCCAATTATCTAAGGGTTATAAGCAGGCACATTTTTTACTTCCCTTTGAAATCAAAAGGCTGATGGCCGCAAGCCCCTCAGTCGAGCGTGCGTCCGACTTCGAACCCTCTGGGTTTCGCTTTGAGGCAGCAAGTCCTATCACGGGCATCATATGTCTGTTTTGCCAGCTACGAACAACATTCAAACCGATCTATGTGACCTATGTCTGTAAGTGCGGAAGTCGGGAGTTATGTAAACGTTTTATTTCCGTGGTCAGAATTCTATCAATATAGGGAGTAGAATCACAGTTTTCATCGAAAAGTAGATATAATAAAAGATAACTTTAATGACTGTAAAATTTTATAGATATTGTTCCACCATATTTATATTTATACTGAAACTCTAATCATACTTCAAACTCTAATCATACTTCAGATGTCAATTCCATAAGCTACATTCAACACGCAAATTTCTTTTCTTCAACAAAATCTAGCGCTACAGAAGTTAAATCTGCAAAATTTAACAATTCTAAGTCGATTCAATCTGTCAAGATCTCAAGATCAGATGATAGAGGAAGTTAGATCTATGACATTACGAAGATCTAAGTCGATTCAAAATTAAACAAAGCATCCAAACCCATTAGATCTATGACATTACGCCTGAACGTACGTGCTTATTCGAATCTTGCGTGTTTCCCCGGAAAGCACAAACCCTACCATGGGTATGATATGTGAGTTCTCCGAGCTACAAACAACATTCAAACTGCCCTATATATTACCTTTTGTTTGTGAACAAGAGCATACAGAAGAAATCTGATAGAGAAGTGAGCCAAATTCCCCAAAAATATAATAGCCGTGGCTTACCTTTCAGTGGATTTCTGTTGAGATGCTTCCGGAGGGCCTTGACGGCTTACCCTCTACTCTGCCAAACTAAAGAGACAACCCTGAAAGATCTTCAGGAAATTCACCCAATAAATGTAGGTGTATATGAGAGGCTTCCGGGTCATTGAACAATCATCGACCTGTTAGTATACAACAAAAACGAACAGCATAATTTGGACCTTTACATCGATCAGAAACGAAACGTTGTTTATCTTCCCGTCTCTAACTTCGATCGCAGTTAATAAAAGCTTATCATAGAATGCAGCATCGACCCGTCGAATTGTTGTTCAGTTCAAACGCTCAATGCTGCTCTCAATGATGAGCATTTATCTCAGCACGAAAATTTATTAAAAAATAATGTAAAGAGTGCACTGAAAGATAAAGGGAAGCTGCCAAGAGACACTGGTTTGAATCTGTGCGCATGCAAGGGGTCATTCTCACTAAGTGACAGTCAGTTTAGGATTACAGTATAGCAAGGTCAGCAGTGAACATGGAGGTCGGTAAATGATCAATTGGTTAGTTTAAATCACAATCTTGAAAGGCATACAGCTCTGTAAGTCAAGAAGATACGGATATATTAGGCCGTAGTCATTGCCAGATATACTGCTAATCCTGGCCCTCCACTGGGAGAAGTTCGCAACCAATGTCAGAGAGGAAAGAACGAATCATTTGATAACCTAATATTGTTGTCCTTATTCCTCCGTCTGACTAGCCAACCACTGCCCTAACCTTTCAATGAAGAAATTAGCGTCCAATGGTGTTATTTCTTCGGTACTTGAACAAAATATAAATGCGGAGTACCTTAATGATTGTGTAATGGTATGTGAATTTCAAAAGAATTAGGTAGGTTAAAAATTATACTTTTTGTTACACTTTTCACACAATATATKACATTGAAGTAAGTTAACTAAGAGCAATCTTCCCTCTMAAATTAGGTAAAAAAAGATGGAGGTAAAAAAATGGGTTTGAATGGAAAGATTTATGTTTTAGCATTTATAATTGGCGAATCTCATGATCATCTCACATGATGGATAGTTCACTATTTCATGATTTTGAGTTTGGYATGAATCAAAGTTCCATGCATTTCATATCCTTAYTTTTYCGGTTTTGCCCCATTCTAAACCAACTTAGATGCTCATAAAATCTAYCAGACTTCTAGATCAATCAACAATTCAAAACTGCATCCCCTAAAAACTTACCAAAAAATTAAATCGGGAGGGAAGATTGCTCCCAAATTAGCCCATTGCTATTACATTTTGCAATATTTTCCTTAATTACCTTAATGATTGTGTAATTGTGATRTGAATTTCAAAAGAATTGGGTAGGTTAAAAATTGTACTTTTTGTTACACTTTGCAGAGAGTATATTACATTTTGCAATATTTTGCTAAATTTTTATAATCTTATTTAACATTATTATAAATGAGAATTACACTATTGAAATTTCAAGTTTCTTATATTTAACATTGTTATAACATTTTAAAGAGTTTTTATCTAATTAAATTGTGGAAAATTATTTAAGTATTTTTAGATGATTTAAGGGGTTAATTGTTGGTATAATTATGGAGTCTAATTTTGGGGAAATGAAATACATTATTTCTTCAAGTTTGGGGAATAAATTTATATCTAGTTCATGACCATTTTACTTAATTTTTAAGGTTTTTTAAATTTGAAGGACATGTGGGTGGGATTTGATCCACTTATGTCTACATAGGTCACAACATCATTTAATACAATCTCTTTGAGTAAAATGACACCACACATTTGACCAATAACTTAAGGTGATTCCATGACTTTTGAAAAAATCATCACATTTATTAAAACCTTACCCAATGATTAAAAACTCCTACKTGATATATAATTTTGCAKTTACAAATCTTAAATTATTATTCTTATATAGAATACATATTTAAATGATCATTTTGARATTGCAATATACTTTTATGATTACTCTTAAATACACTTCAATGGTCATGCATTGGGGTGACAACATCCATGCCTCTTCCATGTGGCAATTGACAATTCTTCTATGTTTTGTGGTTAGGCCCAACACTTGCACCTTTTTCTATATGGAATGGAATATACTTATCATGGTATTGGACAATTCCTTTACTTTTTTTAGTGGTAGGGTCAACTCTCTACTTTTGACTATATGGAATCTACTTATTATGGTTGGAAGAATGACCTATGTGATCTAGGGATATATCAATGACCATCTACTTATTATGGTCATTGATCTAGGGGTATATCAATGACCATCTACCATGGTATTTAAAAGATGAAGAGAAATACAATAAATAATAATAATAAAATGGTAGCATGATGTTTGCACTGTTATTAATTAATTTTTACTATGGGTGGTTAATGAGTGGTTTTGTAACCCAAGTTATTTGTAAAATGAGATAAAGAAAATAAAATATATAATAATATTAAAATAAGTGAAACAATAAGACTCTCAAGGGAAAAGGCATCTCTAAGTAATAAATATACACGCTCTCTCATTTGTAAAATGATATATTATTATAACTTCGTAATGTAGACAACAAGATCACTCTTTGAGCCTTGTGTAATATCTTTTTGCAAATGAGTGTCATACCCTTCCAGGGCATCATAGCTAACTAATAAATTTGTAATCTAAGTGATATTTCTTTATATTCATGTTTGCATAATGCTTTTGTTTAATTTATGTGTGTATGACATTAATTGATACCAAATGTAAAGATAAATAGTAAATTAGATAAGAATGATTCCTAGCAAATTAAATTCTCAAATTTCACATTTACAACATAAACTTTAATACAAAGAAAAATAGTAAACTAGGAAAATACCCCTAGAATATGGTTTTCCTTTGAGCGCTTGAAATTGTTTTCTTCCAAAAGCTTGAAACTGCCTGAAAACATAATGTTTTCCTCCCAGCCAGCTAGGAACAAAACCTCTATGATTCCCTAGCTCCAAGAATCTTTTTGGTTTCCTGGCCCCTGAGCCCAAAATTGCCAGCAACCAGCCAATCTCATATGCATCCAAAATTTCTCAAATCAAATTCGTGTTCCAAGTTTTTGTGCTCCTTTCTCTCCTCCTTCTCCTTCCAAAATCCCCCCTCCAAATTACTAGTTTCCTTTTCTTTATTCTCCCATTTCCCTTCCTTCCTCAACACTCTTTCTTTCTAACATAACTTGTCCCTCTTAACTTCCTTCCCCTCCCTCATAAATTCCTATCTACCCTTATATCTTCCCACTTTTCCATCACACACAATACAAGAAATAATCAATGCATGAACATTGTTACCTAATTTAATCTAAAAATAAAAATAAAAATGATAAAATATAACTAGTTAAATAATCTACTTGACTTAATGAAATTAATGATTTCAATTATTTAATTACGTTTATTACATTAATGACTTGAATTACATTACTTAATTATAAATATTAATCAATGTGTTAGGGGTGTTACATACACCCACCCTTCAAAAATCTTTGTCCTAAAGTTATGGTAATTCACAATGCAAGGATAATAATAATAGGATTCATATATCTAGATTAGATAAGCAACATCATTAATTTCATACACTCATAAATACTAGTGTACATGTGCAAGAAATGTATGCAACACATGAATAACTCATGCGTGTACTAATGCTAATAATTAACACATCTAATGCAATTCATGTATGCTTCCAATCCATTCAACAATGAAAATAAATTCATAAGGAATAAATCAACCATTTACAATATTAGTAGAATCCTTTAATTATAATAATCTAGCACAAAGGAACACTTACCTAGATAATTGTAATCGAGTTAAGATTTTTTTTTTTTTAAGTAACAAGAGAAAATCAGACACTTCTGCTATAATATTAAAGCAGCACACACTCTCAACTACTTCTAACATCCTTCCTCCCTAACCTACTTCCATATTCTATCCCCATCCCTCCTCTGTTGGACTATCCTGGAGCGTCAACTATATTGACTTAACTCTAGATAGAACCTGTAAGTGGAATTGTCAACTACATTGACCAAGCTTCCCCAGTAGGCAACTTTACGTCATCATCACATGTCTAGGGGAGCGTGACCTAACACCCTTTTTCCCATGACTCTAGGTTATGGAGATACAGGGTGGGAAATACCTCCACCCCTCTTGATAGAACTAGGTGTCGACGGGCGTTTATGACACACCGTCAATGGGAAGGGAAGAATCAGACCAAGGTTGTCTATTTAACTCTAGCCGTTTGGTATAATCTACCCTGATGGGTTTTATGGCTTCGTTAGCCAACTAGGATTCTAAAATAACTAAAATATGTGAACTAACTAAAGATAAAATTCTATCAATCGACACATTAATTACAAATTCTTAACTATCATTGTTTATATACAATTTACAAGGTTTAAGCAACGCCTTGTGAAAATAATTATTTTAAACTAATGGATCCAACCAAGATTAAAAATAAACAAAACTATTATAGTAGTCTCATTACCAAACTAATAAACAATGAGTGAATAAGATTGTAAATGATATAACGAAAATGGACAAAGCATTTAATGTTTAAATGGTGCAATCATTATTCATTCACAAATCAACAAATTAAATAAATAATAAACTAACCAACCTTATGTTGATCAGTAGTACTAAGATAGATTCATCTCTATGTATTTGTATAATATCCTCGTAATCTGTGTCAAGTGTAAACCTATGACAAAAGCAAGTATAATACTTCTTGAAAAAACTCAAAGAAGTCTTTATATTCCAAACACGTTTATGATGAAAGAAATATAAATGATTATATATCATGTGACTTTCGAATGTCCAATAACTGAAGATGAATGAAATTCCAATCCTCATTAATGGTGTTACCGGCTACCTAGAATGAGATGTAAACTCAAAATAATTGAATAGATGATCAGTCAYAGATATCAACTGAACCACAATATAATGAACCGCATAAAGAAAACATGACGTAAAAGATTATATGCAGATAAGACTAAAGCTAGTTACATACAGATAAAATTTCACATTTATAAATTACATGAGAAAACAATGAAAATCATTGCATAGTCTACACAGGACGAAAGCCAAAGAGTAAATTGTCTTCCCATATAAGTTTAAAAGAATACGTCCATCACATGGTCTAGGACGAATCACCCCTATCACTGGGCAAGCAATCTTATTTAAACAAAGTTCAAGATCTGTTCCTCATATATTCTATGATACAGACAGATCTATATTTAATAAGGTCTGTACTAAAAATAGCCAAAAATAGGTATGATGTAACAACCATTTAAAATAGTTACATAATCAAGATATTCTTCAAATAGTTTTAAAAGAGAAACTTGCAAATCTGAAGCATCTCCAACGATTTACTTGTCCCATCAATATTTTCCAATCAATCCCCTCCACACCTGAGAAGAAAAATGAAATGTTAATTTAGAAAAAAACAATATAATAAACTAATTAAAGACAAGCTATAGAATCTATGATTTTGTAGCTAGTCACATAAAACAAAATC
>JASDQU010739722.1:120379-132554 GCA_032191745.1 Picea mariana | reverse complement strand
TGCAAATCTGAAGCATCTCCAACGATTTACTTGTCCCATCAATATTTTCCAATCAATCCCCTCCACACCTGAGAAGAAAAATGAAATGTTAATTTAGAAAAAAACAATATAATAAACTAATTAAAGACAAGCTATAGAATCTATGATTTTGTAGCTAGTCACATAAAACAAAATCGAACAGTTTTTGTTATAACAAAACAAGCAAAATGTTCATTCCAAGAAAATTGTTTACCCATTAAACATTAAAAAAAAATAGGCATAAGATAATTCGAATTCATAACAGCTTTGAAGTTGGAAGAATTTTTTATAACAATATCCCCTGATTTCCTCAATCTTTTAATTTCCTGAAGAAGATTTCGCTACCATTAGGATCTCAAATCCCAATTTTCCATTTGAAGATGTGTAATTTCCATTAACGTCTAGTTAAGACACACTTACAAGTATGTGATGTTCATGTAGTATCTTTGAATCCATCTTGAACACTCATCATAATATAAAGGTTCCAGATCTGGGACGAGTTACTTGTAGTCTGAATCTAGAGTTTTTTCCTATGCCATAACTGGAACACGATCCATCGACATGTATAGAACATTGGCATAATACCTTTGTGCCCACGACCAACAACCATTATAATTCCCAGGATTTGAAATATGTTTTAGGATACTTGTTATTCTTATCAGAGGGTTATTTATTCCTCAGGGTAGGGCCAATAACTTAGAGGCTTTCATATCCATGGAGAGAAGAGGGGGAAAGGATTTCCTCAAAAGATATAGATTTTYTGAGAAATTGATCTTTAGAAAACTAGGAATATCTCTCAAAGTGGTTTGTTTATGAAGAAATTGTCCTTAAAGCAGGTAAATGACCCCGTTTCAKAAATGGGTTTTTAACAGTTTTTCCCAAATTCATAACCGTTTATTCAGGATTCATTCCACAAAATCATGTCTCTATTATACAATTACKGGTTTGAACTCTACTATATTATCATGGGTATGTAAAGCCTCAGRGCCATTCGGTTCTGCACTACTACAGAAGCCATAGTTTCAAAGGTAAACCAGGAGGCAAAGMAAAATTATTCATGAAGGGGAAAACATTGTGACACCAGTAGATCAAACCAATATACAACGAATGAGGTTCGGTATACTTACCTGATGTCAAGCACAAATTCGAAAGTCTAGGAGTATTCTCCCATTATCTCCCACTCCAAGAACTGATTATTTCCTATAAGCAAGAGGTCATCGAGATCGAATAACAAGAAACACATGTAACCCTCGCAACTTGCCACAGACTAAAAACCTAATTCCAAGGAGATTAACACACATAGTGTAATGATTCGTTTTGATGGTGGACATGTGAGGGTATAGGAGGTTTTCATCATTAACCATTAAATTGTGATATGAAATATGTAAGTGATGAAGGGTCATATCAAAAAAGTTAAGAGAGGTGAGGTTTAAACATTGTCTCCAATTCATTTGTTAAACATATTAAACAAGGTTTCAATGCATTCATTAACCCATGGATTATTTTAAACAAAAAACCCATACCATTTTTAAGATTGAGCTAAGTTCCTAGGAGAAGGGCCATACTTGGTCTAACGGTATAATTCATGGTCCTTTAATTAGCAACAAGTCTTCCATCGAGATATAGACTAATTGAAGTGGAAAACAAAAGTTACAAACTAATACAAAGGGAAAATATTTTGAGATTTCGGTTGAATGTTTGCACAAGATAAAGGTCTCAATTTCATGCTTTGCAGTCATGAAATTGAAAAGAGAAAGCAATCAACAAATCATACGATCATGTTCTCATAATAATAAAATCCAAATTCAACAATAACACCTTCACAAAAGAGACCTAGTCAATCTGATGCAAATAGATATGTTGGACAACAAGTTTAAGAAGTGATTTTGTGTTTCAAAGGTCAATGAAAACAAAATTCTAGTTGGGAAGCCAACAAATGGCGAATCACTGGGCGAAGCAGTTATCTCTTAACTGTCAAACTTTCATCTCAAGGAAAACGAACAAGACTTGTAGATGGTTTTTAAGTTGGTTTGACACAAATTCCCTTTCGGATCACACAATATTAAGATTAGCTCAGATTTATAAAAAAATACCATAATTATAATCAGAAAAGAAAAATAAATCCTTTTACAAAGGATTATAGCCTGAAACTGTGTTTTGATCAAAGGGTAACGATGTTTATAAAAATGACTTCAATACCGTTGATAGAGCCACTACTGCCAGAAGGCATTTATAGCCTCTACAGGGATGTCATTTAACCCACTCAAGTACTTTAATCCCATCCAATAGTTTTCTATTCATGATATATACTCCCGTATAAATTTTACTTATAAGCACATACCTGCAATCTCTCTAACCCGACATTTCTTCGCTACCAGCAGGCTAGTTCAGTACCTGGACAAAGTTTCCTTGGTATCATGCGTGTACTTACCCACTTCCAGCAGGCCTATTTAGTACCCCGATGGGTTTACACACATTTCCCACACTTAAGTGTTTTCAACCCTCTTACGTCAGTTATAATGATATAATTTATAGATTGTTTAAATGACAAAGAGAACGGGGTGATACTGGAGATTGATTAGAGGACATGTACATTTATTTTCTTTTAGTACTAGAAGTTTTATCATGGTTTATATATTTTATATTTCAATTAATAAATCATCTAGAGAATGGGGAAGCACTTAAAAGTGATGTTTTAAGAACAGGGATGGTGTAAAAATTCTAGAGATCATCGTAATTCCAAAATATCTTGACATGTTTCAGGGATAATACTCTGGAAAAGACCGTTTAAGATTTCATAGTAGTCAACTGACTTCAAATCAATTATCTGAGTTGAACCTTAACATCAGAAACTATTTAAACTATTTCAATTGCTCTTTAAAAAAATAATTCTTGAAATGATTGCTTCCTTCGAAAATCGCTCTTTGATAAAAAAATATATTGATTGAAAAAGATAGACAAGAAGAAAATTCAATCAAAGAAATCAAAGAAAACGCACACACACACACACACACACACAACAAACCAAATCAGATTTTATTAATGGGATTCAAAATCAGAAGTACATCAAAACAAACAAAATCGAAATAGCAAAAGCACAAAAAATAATTTGACCAAAAGAAAAGCTAGGACAACCTCTCATAGAGGATGAGGACCAAAAGGAATAACTATAAAGTTCAGAGTTTTGCATACATGCAGGTTCTTTTCTTAAGATAGTGATGCATGATACTTCATTTTGACCAAGCTTATTATTAAAATTCACAGAAAAATCCTTAACCAGGATGAGTGTAATTACATGCAGTCATAAGCTATGTTTGTTAGATTAAAACTAATATAAATTAAAGATCAAATCCCTAATCTCTTTATTAATGCTTCATAACATCTGAAATCATTGCAAGATGCTGCCAAGTTTTGAAAAAGAAACATTTAATCAAAACAGCTGCGGAAAGGAAAAATAAAGGAATTGAAAGAAGACTTCCCTGACAACATTCAGATGATAGTTCTCTTTGCATACCCACATGCCTTCATAATTTCATTATTCAAAGGAAAATTTGAAAAGGCGAGAAAAAAACCAAAAGGACTCTATTCCTACACCTACTCTAACTTCTACATAGATCAAAATGCTAAGTAAAATCGTATTTCCAGTGCAGCCACAAGAGCATCTTCAATCATGCAAGGCATAGAAAGTTGAAAATTAGAATAAAAGAATGTAATATTTGCAGATACAAAATAAATATGTCATGCTTACCTCCTACAAATTCAGTTAAAAACAAAGCAAGCACAACCTTACCATTCCTTTGAAACTTCTTGAGGTATGAATCCTCCAGCCATTCTATAATCTTATCATGATATGGGTCATAATGGAATGGAAGAATGTATGTAAGTTTGGAAAACTTGTCAATATTATGGGGACCTGACATAACCATCATCCAAGTCTGAAGTGCCCCATCCTCCTGACAATTCTCCAAGTGTTCATCAATTTCTTCACAAGGAGGACCTAAAAAAATCATGTCATGCTTACCTCCTAGATATTTAGGCAGAAACAAAGAAAGAACAACTTTATCTTTATTATGAATATTTTTTAGATATGAATCCTCAAGCCATTCTAAGATCTCGTCATAAAAATTAGGATGCAAACTATGACTTCAATGAACTAGATCTATCAATGGGGAACACATCATAAGAGGATTCATGAAATCAATTATATTATTAGTTTGAACACTTCCTTTTATGATATGGACTGTTTCAAAACGTGAAGCATAATCATTAAAATTCGAAATAACCAAAGAATGAATATGCAATGTAGAATATTTGATCTCCATAAGAATGAGTGCATTTTCTTTTTCAAAAATAAATCGTGTAAAATCATCTTGCAACATGTATTTTTTCCATATCACTGATGAAAGTGAAAGAGCATCAAATCCAACTTCATAAATGCTATGTTTGGAATTAATTTCAACAAATCTTGGCATATTGAAAAGATATGATTGTGATGGAAAAGAGTAACATACCATGGGTAAAGTATCATTTCCACCAGAATCTAAGAAGAGATCGAGATATAAAGAGTAAAAGGAATCATAAATGAGCACATGGAAATAATCTCTTTAGCTATGATATTTAAAAATGGTATTCTCAAGACATTCCTCTTCACTTTCCTTAAAACTTGCACTCTATTTTGGTGATAAATCCTTCAACATAATATGATCATCTAAGTTTTCCTCATGTATGATAGACAATTCAAAACTTTCATGAAAAACATCTAATCTTTCCCATGGGTAGTGTATGATTTGTGGATGAAGATTTAAGGTTTCTTCTTCAAATTGGAGATTTACATCTCTAATCAGTTTCATAGGAATGTTATAATTCTTAAGATCATTTTCATCACCTAAGTGTTCTTCAATAACTAAATTTAAGTACTGATTAGAGAAAGAGTTAAAAGAATATGGACATTCACCTTGACCCAACATCAAATATTCTTCCATAATGGTCGAGAACTGAATATACAATGATTCATAGGAAAAACCAGTTTGATTGTCAGTAAGAACCTTTTCAATAGATTCTACCTCCCTTGCTTGTTCAAAAATTTTCAATGGATTCCTCTCATCCTACAAAAGAAATTCCTCTCGCAATTGAGTGATAGGATTTGTAACCGATTCATCATTCATGATTGAATATGACTATATGAAAGGGGCAGAAACATCACAAAGGAGATTTAGTACAAATGACATGTCATCAAGATTAAATTTATAGAGAAAATGATGGATTCTTGTTGAAAAACCTTCTGAAGATGAATCATCATTGATTAGTAAAGCTTGAAATTCTTCACATACTTGATTTTAATCATAGATTTCAAAAGCATTTAAAAATTCTTCAATAAATTGAAACTAATGAATAATGTGATATGATGGAAAAGACTCAAACCAATGTTTAATCTGACCCCTGAAATTAAAAGCGAACAGTCTTCCTAAAGCATGTAAATCATAAATATCATGCTTGATGCATTTACACCAAAACTTATTAAGATGGTCTTTTGCAGATACATCCCCCCACCATCAAAGGTGAGTGTAGACAAATGAGAGACTGTCTCGTTGGGAATATTAGGTAATGAGAAGTGGAAAGCATGTTCCAACACAGTGATTTGGGGATCCACGAGGAATTAAATACATTTGAAACAAAGACTCATGCTAGTGCATCTTGTCAGTCTGGCCCTCCTTCTAGTGCCATTTGTCAACGAGCATTTATGACATACCGTCAATGGGAAGGGAAGATCCAGACCGGGGTTGTCTATTTAACCCAATCCGTTTGGTATAATTTACCCTGACGGTTTTATGGCTCCGTTAGCCAAGTAGGATTCTAAAATAACTAAAATATGTGAACTAAATAAAGGTACAATTCTATCAATCAACACATTAATTACAAAAGCTTAACTATCAGTGTGTATATACAATATATATATACAATTTACAAGGTTTAAGAAAAGCCTTGTGAAAACAATTTTTTAAACTAATGGATCCAAACAAGATTAAAAATAAACAAAACTATTCTAGTACTCTAATTACCAAACTAATAAACAATGAGTGAATATGATTGTAAATGATATAATGAAAATGGACAAAGCATTTAATGTTTAAATGATGCAATCATTATTCATTCACAAATCAACAAATTAAATAAATAATAAACTAACTAACCCTACGTTGATCAGGAGTACTAAGCTAGATTCATCTCTTTGTATTTGTATAAGCTCCTCTTAACCGGTGTCAAGTGTAAACCTATGACAAAAGCAAGCATAATACTTCTTGAAAAAACTCAAAAAAGTTTTTTATATTCCAAACGAGTTTATGATGACAGAAAGATAAATGATTATATATCATGTGACTTTCGAATGTCCAATAACTAAAGATGAAATAAATTCCAATCCTCAGTAATGGTGTTCCCGGCTACCTAGCATCAGATGTAAACTAAAAATAATTGAATAGATGATCAATCACAGATATCCACTGAACCACAATATAATGAACTGCATAAAGAAAACATGACGTAAAATATTATATGTAGAACAGATTAAAGCTAGTTCCATACAGATAAAATTTCACATCTATAAATTGCATGAGAAAATAATGAAAAACACTGCACAGTCTACACAGGACGAAATCCAAAGAGTAAACTATCTTCCCATATAATTTTAAAAGAATATGTCCATCACATGGTCGAGGAGGAATTGCCCCTATCACTGGCTAAACAATGCTATTTAAACAAACTTCAAGATTTGTTCCTCATATCTTCTAAGATGGAGAGAGATCTATCTTTAATAAGGTCTGTACTAAAAATAGCCAAAAATAGGTCTGATGTAACAACCATTTAAAATAGTTACATAATCAAGATATTCTTAAAACTGTTTTAAAAGAGAAACTTGAAAATTTGAAGCATATCCAATGATTTTCTTGTCCCATCAATATTTTCCAATTGATCCCCTTCACACGTGAGAAGAAAAATGAAATTTTGATTTAGAAAAAAACAATGTAATAAACTAATTAAAGACAAGCTATATAATCTATGATTTTGTAGCTAGTCACATAAAACAAAATAGAACAATTTGTGTTATAACAAAACAAACAAAACGTTCATTGCAAGAAAATTGTTTACCCATTAAACATTAAAAAAAAGAGGCATCAGATAATTCAAATTCATAACAACTATGAAGTTGGAAGAATTTTTTATAACAATATCCCCTGATTTCCTGAATCTTTTATTTTCTTGAAGAAGATTTTGTTGCAATTCGGATCTCAAATCCCGATTTTCCCTTTCAACATCTCTAATTTTCATTAACGTCTGGTTAAGGCACACTTACAAGTATGGGATGTCTGCGTAGTATCTCTAAATCCATCTCGAACACTCATCATAATATAAATGTTCCAGATCTGCGAGGGGTTACTTGTAGTCTGAATCTGGTGTTTTTAACTATGCCATAACTTGAGCAAGATACATCTGCAGGTATAGAATGTTGGCATAATACCTTTGTTCCCACGACTGGAAGTCATTACAATTCTTAGGACATTATTCTTATCAAAGGGGTTTTTATTCCTCAGAGTAGGGCCAATAACTGACAAGCTTTCAGATCCACATAGAGAAGAGGGGGAAAGGATTTCCTCAAACGAATTTTTTTTTCTGAGAAATTGATCTTTAGAAAACTAGGCATATCTCTGAAAGTGGTTTGGTTCTAAAGAAATTATCCACTTTAAAGGTAAATGACCTCGTTTCAGAAATGGGTTTTTTAACTATTTTTCTAAATTCGTAACCGTTTGCTCAAAATTCATCCCGCAAAATCATCTCTTTGTTATACAATTGTGGGTTTGAACTCTTCTATATTATCATGGGTATGTAAAACCTCAGGGCCATTCGGTTATGCACTACTACATGAGCCATAGTTTCAAAGGTAAACTAGGAGGCAAAGGAAAATTATTCATGAAGGGGAAAACATTGTGACACTAGTAGATCAAACCAATATACATCGAATGAGGTTGGGTGAATGTACCTGATGTCAAGCACAAATTTGAAGGTATGGGAGTATTCTCCCATTATCTACTACCCCAAGAAATGATTCTTTTCTGTAATCAAGAGGCCATGGAGATCAAACAACTAGAAACACATGTAACCCTCACAACTTGACACGAACTAACAACCTAATTCCGAAGAGATTAACACACACAGTGTAATGATTCGTTTTGATGGTGGATAGGTCAGGGTATAGGAGGTTTTCATCATTAACCCTTAAATTGTGATATGACCTATGTAAGTGATGAAGGGTCATATCAAAAAGGTTAAGAGAGGTGAGGTTTAAAGCTTGTCTCCAATTCATTTGTTAAACATATTAAACAAGGTTTCAATGCATACATTAACCCATGGATTATTTTAAACAAAAAACCGATATTATTTTTAAGATTGAGCTAAGTTCCTAGGATAAGGCTCATACTTGGTCTAACGATATAATTCATGGCCCTTTAATTAGCAACAAGTCTTCCATCTAGATATATACTAATTGAAGCAGGAAAACAAAAGTTACAAACTAATACAAAGGGAAAATATTTTGAGATTTTGGTTGAATGTTTGCACAAGATAAAGGTCTCAATTTCATTCTTTGTAGTCATGAAATTGAAAAGAAAGCAGTCAACAAATCATATGATCATGTTCTCATAATAATAAAATCCAAATTCAATAATCAAACCTTCACAAAAGAGACCCAACCAATCTGATGCAAATAGATATGTTGGACCACAAGTTTAAGAAATGATTTTGTGTTTCAAAGTTCAATGAAAACAAAATGCTAGTTGGGAAGCCAACAAATGGTGACTCACTAGGAAAAGCAGTTATCTCTTAACTGTCAAAATTTCATCTCAAGGAAAAAGAACAAGACTTCTAGATGGTTTTTAAGCTGGTTTGAAAAAAAATCCCTTTTAGATCACATAATATTAAGATTAGCTCAAATTTATAAAAGAGCACCATAATTATAATCAAAAAATAAAAATAAATGCTTTTACAAAGGATTATAGCATGAAAGTGTGTTTTGATCAAAGGGTAACGATGTTTATAAAAATGATTTCAATACCGTTGATAGAGCCACTACTGCCAACAGACATCTATGGCCTCTGCAAGGATGTCATTTAACCCACTCAAGTACTTTAATTCCATCCAATAGTTGCTTATTCATGATATATACTCCCATAAAAATTTGACTTATAAGCACATACTTGAAATCTCTCTAACCCGACATTTATTTGTTCCCAGCAGGCCTGTTCAGTACCCCAATGAAGTTGCTTTGGTATCATGCATGTATTTACCCACTGCCAGCAGGCTTGTTCAGTACCTCGGCGGGTTTACACACATTACCCACACTTAAGTGTTTTCAACCCTCTTACGTCAATTATAATGATATAATTTAGAGATTTTTTAAATGACAAAGAGAGCGGGGTGATACTACAGATTGATTATAGGACATGTATATTTATTTTATTTCAGTACTAGAAGTTTTATCATGGTTTAGATCTTTTAGATTTCAATTAAGAAATCATCTAGAGCATGGGGAAGCGCTTAAAAGTGATGTTTTAAGAACAAGGATGGTGTAAAAAGTCTAAAGATCATCATAATTCCCAAAGATCTCGACATGTTTTAGGGGTAATACTCTAACAAAGACCGTTTAAGATTTCATAGTACTCAACTGACTTACAAATCAATTATCTGAGATGAACCTTAACATCAGAAATTGTTTGAACTGTTTCGAATTGATCTTTAAAAACATAATTCTTGAAATGATTGCTTCCTTCGACAAATTCTCTTTGATCAGAAATATATTGATTCAAAAAGATAGACAAGAAGAAAATTCAATCAAATAAATCAAAGAAAACAAAAAATACACACACACACAAAAAACTAAATCAGATTTTATTAATGGGATTGAAAATCAGAATTACATCAAAACAAACAAAATTGAAATAGAAAAAGGACAAAAAATAATTTGACCAAAAGCAAAACCAGGCCAACCTCTCATAAAGGATGAGGATCAAAAGGAAGAACTACAATGTTTAGAGTTTTTCATACAAGAAGGTTCTTTTGTTAAGATAGTGATGCATGATACATCATTTTGACCAAGCTTATTATTAAAAGTCATAGAAAAATCCTTAACTAGGATGAGTGCAATTACATGAAGTGGTAAGCTATGTTTTTTAGGGTAAAACTAATGTGAATTAAATATCAAATCCCTAATCTATTAATTAATGCTTCATAATATCTGAAATCATTGCAAGATGCTGCCAAGTTTTGAAAAAGAAACATTTAATCAAGACAACTGCAGAAATGAAAAATAAAGGAATTGAAAGAAGACTTATGTGACAACATTCAGATGATAGTTCTCTTCGCATAACCACATGCTTTCATAACTGCATTATTCAAAGGAAAAAGTGAAAAGGAAAGAAAAAACCCAAAAGAACTCTATTCCTACACCTACTCTAACTTCTACATAGATCAAAATGCTAAGTAAAATCGTATTTCCAGTGCAGCCACAAGAGCATCTTCAATCCTATAAGGCATAGAAAGTCAAAAATTAGAATAAAAGAATGTAGTATTTTCATATATAAAATAAATATGTCATGCTTACCTCCTATATATTCAGTTAAAAACAAAGCAAGCACGACCGTACCATTATTTTGAAACTTCTTTATGTGTGAATCCTCTAGCCATTCTGTAATCTTGTCGTGATATGGGTCATAATGGCATGGAAGAATGTAAGTAAGTTTGGAAAACTTGTCAATATTATGGGGACCTGACATAACCATCAGCCAAGGCYGAAGTGCCCCATCCTCYTGAAAATTCTCCATGTGTTCATCAATTTCTTTACATGGAGGAACTAAAAAAATCATGTCATGCTTACCTCTTAGATATCTAGGGAGAAACAAAGAAAGAACAACTTTATATTTATTATGAAGATTTTTTGGATATGAATCCTCAAKCCATTCTAAGATCCCGTCATAAAAATTAGGATGCAAACTATGAATTMGATGAACTAGATTTGTCAATGGGGAACATGTCATRAGAGGATTCATGAMATCAATTAGATTATTGGTTTGAACACTTTCTTTGATGACATGGACTGTAACGACCCCATCGTTACGACTACAAGCGAAGTAGACAGTGCAAAAAAAAATTTCTTTTAGGAGGAAGGTAACGACGACAACAGTTGAACCACGCAACTGACGATGAACACCAAGAACACAAAGAAAAATGCTACTTATTTACTCAGAAAGCATGCTACCCATTTACAATTACACCCACCATTACAGTCATACAAGAATAATTTCCCCAACTAAATACACAATCAACACAATAGTTGAATCGTTGTGGGGATAACCCTATTGAATACAACCTATATCTTTTTTGCGATGTGAACATGATCAAAAGAGAAATTTAACCACTTAAAGCATTTTGATTGAACTATCTAGATTAAGAATTAAGTTGTCTAAATAAAAGGAAATCGTTGGTATATATATAAATGTTGTCTGAAAAAATAAGCATTTACTGTCTAATTAAAATGGATGAATAGGCAATCAATAGATAAGTAAAGCATAGTGAAGATAGAGGATCGTGCCAGTAGAAACTACGATGAATTGTACAGTAGCTAAGGGATAAGGATGTCATGTAATACATAGGAAATCACAGACACCAAAGATAAGGTTGTGATTCAATCGCTTACAGTCAATGTATAAATTCAATTGCAGTCATGAATAGTCAAAACCAAGTTTCCATACAATGGGTAGGGGTAACAAATCACAGAGAATAACATACCCTCCGAAAATGAAGAGGAGATACAAAACGTAGAAGGTATTGAGCTGATCACAGAGAGAAGGGATACACAACAGAGAGGTATTCAATATCAAGAAGGCGCACGACCATCATTCAACCAAGAACAATCAACAGGGGCAGACGATTGGGCGAACTATCCTTCGCTCAACATCCATGCACAGAAAATAAAGGTGTTTAGATCCATAGGTCTATTAACACCGAAGTGACAACCATATATCAGGATCTTGCCCGATTGCTCAGGTGTGGACTGATGAGTTAGGGACGAAGGAAAAAAAATATAAACCACAAATCATCACAAATCAAT
>JASDQU010739722.1:87931-98968 GCA_032191745.1 Picea mariana | reverse complement strand
TGTTTATGACCCTCATGCAATCATGGCCACAAGCATGGACTTGTTCGTATTGAAATAATAAATTTAATATGGACATGCATAATGCAATTTCTATAATGGAACAATCCGGAATAATGTTTCATTCAGTTGGCCTTTCTACTAAAATATGATCATTCATTTCAACTCCTAGCTATTATAGAGTTCCTTATTCATTTCAAATAGTAGAGAAGACAGTGACAAGACCAAGACCAACAGAAACACGGCAAGGAACATGGCCAAAAACTATTCTGACCTTGACTTGAAAAAGGAACATGAGGTTAAGGATGAGAAAATGATTGACCTGAAAAATAAAAATGCAATATACACACTAAGGAACACACCAACAGGTTGTCGAACGATTTTGAGACTAGCAGTGCTCAAGAAAGAGTCGATAAATAAGACTGTCCCAAAATCTAAACCTAGAGATGTCGGAGAATTATTTCAACTATTTGAGAAGACGGAGAAAATATAAACCATTATCGAATTTGTCATAACAGAGATAAAAATTGGGGGATGGGTTCGATGATGAAACAAACATGTTGGAAACCATCATGGAAAATGAACAACATCCCCCAAAAAAAGGTTTGAAGGAAAGTTTTATGAAAGAAAAAATAAGATAATGAATTGAGTCCCTACTAGGGAATTCCATTAATATAGGGTGTCGACGTCAAGCATGATAAAAGAGATTGAAAGAAAATGTTATGATACATGTAACAATCAAATTATTATACTTGAAAGCATAGCATGAGAATCGGAGAATGATCTCAACAAAAATGGCAACTATATCAAGGATTAAATTTGGAGATTCAGATCTTTTAGTTAACAAAGGTTTAGATTCGGATCTTTTAGTTAACAACGGTTTAGAAAAAAGTACATAAAGTATATCTCAACAAATATTATATAAACATATTTGATCTCGATAAAAGTAATTCCAAGTCAACGATGGTGAGATGAGCACACTAGAACAAAGACCTATACCTAAACAAAGGCCAAACTATGTGTGAAATAGAACAAAGACCTATACCTAAACAAAGCTCAAACTATGTGTGAAATAAAAAGGTTTTCAATACGCACCTCGCATGGGACCAACATTATTTTAAGATCATGATGTGGAAGATCAGTTATTTATTGTCATTATAGAAGTTAAGGTTAGTAACATATGACGTTGATATTGATATGTCAAATGTTTGTAGACTTGGGTGGGTGGTCAATAAATTCAAAAAAGTATTTAAAGTTTGTATTTTACTTTAATTCAAAAAAGAATTTAAAATTCAAAAAAATTTAAATCTTGAACTTTAATTTATAATGTTAAGAGAAAAAGTGACTGGGGTATAAGCATATTTAGACGAAATTACAATAAAGTATAATAAGCTTATAAAAATGAAGTTAATTAAGAAAAACTCAAAAAAATTGAAAATGGTAGGTTAAATTAGTACAAATATTTAAGTTAAAAATGATTTAGTTGGGGAAATAGAAATGAATAAGGGAAATTTGGTAGCTAATTCTAGAGTTTAAGTATCTAAGAGTCTACCTTCCAATTTCAAAATAAAAAATTGAGTGTATTTTTTGTAATTAATGCATATAACTATCAAATAATGTAAATACAACTAACCTCATCAAAAAATTAAACTAAATGGGTGCTTAAACTATTGGGCAAAGTGTACCACATCAAGCAACCTTAATTTATAAGTAGATGTAACCATTAGTAATTAGATTACAATCCTTTTTCATATTGTTATGGTGACCTATGAACTGAGGTTTTTGGTTGTAGTAAGAGACATATCAAAGTTGATCTTTTACTCTTGAATTATTGAGCTAAGTACTCTATCTATTTTCCTAGGGGTTTCCTCTATATACATTGATTTCCTAGTTTAATAGATGATATTATGTGGTTTTTTTATTTATGAATCTACTCAATCCAATTTTATTTATGAATCATGATTATTAATTGATATGTTAATAATATGTTGTTTTAGCTATCATCTCTATTATATATTCCAAAATGCTTGGTTATCTATTTGTAGTAGTTTGTTTGTTAATGGAATGTGTCTCTAAAATGATCAATATATGTAATGAACCCCATTGTTAGGATAGCAAGCCTCGCATAACCAGTAAGATTTTTTTTTTGTTTTTTTTGTGTAGGAAAGTAATAACGACAATACACTCAAACATCGCCACATGATGACGAACAAAATGCATGTGATTCTCACAACATACAACAATGATCAACTAAACTTCATGCCATCAGTCCGAACATCAATGACAAGAGAGAGGGTAATCGTTATCGTTGACACTCATGCATCAACAATTTAGTTCTAAATCAACCCAACATCACAAATAGTATTGACGCATTAGAAAAAAATTAAATCATCATTCTATATACACAGCACAAAATTCTAAATACACAACCAATCGCAACTGCATTAACTCATGGCACAAAAATCTACCACTCAACCAACATACAACACATCATTTCATGGTGCTTAAATAAATAAATCCACAACCATTCATATCTTGACTTCTGAAGGCGTGCAAGAGAAGAAATTGAAACGAATGAAATCATCATTCAAAATCCTAAGTTTTTCATGCACGCAAGATAACTAACCTTAACCAACATTCCAAAAAATAAGTATTTAAACATCTATATCCAAACAATTCATTCACTAAATCCATGGCGCCAGAAGACCAAACCTTAACTATCTTACATACATGAAGTTAGGTATGCAAGCCTTCTAACAACCAACTACCATCGACGTGGGGTAAAAACACTCAATACTTATTATCACGCTAGGGTCTAAGACCCTACTGAAAAGTTTTTTAAGAGCGCAAGAAAATAAACTCTAAAAAGGTCAGGTAATGCATAAAACTAGGTCTGCACACAGGTCTACAATCAGTAAGTCCTATATCCCATGCAGGAAGGTGCGCTAATAATCTCTTCGAAATCAGCCAAAACAAACCTTATTCAACCGACAAGAGTCCCTATTTAAACTTAGTATCAATAGGCGAGTTCCCAACCTTGCCACTACTAAGATGTCAAGGTGTTCCTACACTAAGGCTAGTTTAAAGGGTAGGTGCGCCAAGGATAACATACCTATCTACGATCCGATGGATGAGGTAAAAGTTTAGGGGCCTAAGTTGACCACCCGTAGGAGAAGGTTTAAATCGTAGAGGCAGAAATTCAAGGATTAGTCCCGAAGGTGATTATTTAAGCATGGAACGCTAACCATCCAAGATAAGAGAGATATGAAATAAAATTAAAATAACTCCTTCATGCTAATTACATAGGTGGAAAAAGCACGATTTTAAATAATTTGACTATATATATATTGAAATAAAACTTAAAAGCACGGTGATTTCAATATCCATTTTTTGGGAAAGCGATTTAACTGAAAGGGTAAAAGAATGCATTATGAACATAGAGGTTATAAGGGTAAAAGTAACTATACATTAGACTTAGTTAGCGGGTGGTAAATCTGGAAGAGAAACTGAACTCGAAGGTTCCTTTATCCACAAAGAAGGGAAGTTGAGGAATTCGAGATGAAGGAGGGATGCAACAAGGGCGCCATCTAACAACTCACTCAGTCATTTAGATAAGTTTGGTCTACAAGTGATAAAGGAGGGGTCGCACTGAGCTCTGACAGTCATAAATAAATCTACAAGGGAACGGGTGACGATTATGTGGCAACGACCCTATAAATCACCATCCTGGTTAACTGAAATCTAGGTGCATGTAACCGAGCATATTGGGAACAAAATTATCAATTTCCAATTATCAACTTGTTGGGATTTCATTGGCAGTCGTAAGGTTAAAAGTTCAATTGACGGATAAATACTAAATCATTTTAAGAAAACTCATAATTCGCTAAATAGATAAATACATGGAAACTGGCCAGAAAGCTTTCACAAGCATCAAACCTCTAGGGTCGTCGATGCTAGAAGATGGTGCAACATCTAAGAATATTTATATTGTTTTATATTGAACCAAGACAACCACCAACGGACAATTCCACCCATGGTTGTAAGTTCACGTGATTTTTATCAACGTATGGCTAAAGTGTGGGGCATAAAAGTGTATAGGAATCGCTTGCTCGGCAATGCTACTTTTAGAATATGAACAAGATTATCCGAGTGAAAATTAATTTGGCTAAACATACAGTTTTTAAATATTAACACATCCCTAACGCCCATGTTTTTGGCATTTGGCAGTCTTTTCCCTTCACTATGAAGGATCATATCAGTATTATATCAACAATACACATCAAAAGTCACTCGACGAATTCATAAATTATATCCATTGCATCATAATCAATATGTATACAACTTATTAAAATAATTAGAAGAGATCATTGTAAACTTATGTTGGGTGCCAAAACAACAAGTCTCCACTTGTCGGAACAAATCCAGATAGTAATGACAGATTTGAAAATTACATATTACAGGAAATGAAAGCAATAATTACATATCTAAAACCACACATAGTCCAAGGATTCAAATCACAGCACAACCAATATAAAAACGTAGGAAAGAATGCAGCATTAACAAAAACGCAACCCAAAGATTGAAACACCCCTCTGGCTATCCACTACTAAAGTTCTGGCCCAAATTTAAGCAATCATTCCAAATGAAAACAAATAGAGTCTGAAATTGATTCACAATAAAGGATTGTAAAAACATAACGATCGCAACTCAAGGACATATGGAAAAAAACACACGAAGGGTTTATAAAACGCAGAGAATAATATGACAGGCACAACTATTGTTGTGCCATAAGAATATAAGAAAGAAAGAAGAAAACTAGAAGGAATGATGGTTGTTGTGCATCCAAAAATTGGACTACAGAAAAATAAACAAGGGTGCTCTATGTGCAATCAAGACCATAAACGTAGAAGGAGGAAGTCTCTCTTGTTGGGCACATAAACGATCCTACACTTATTATACATGCACAACAAAGAAGGGCATTTGAATCTAAATATTTAACACCGGAGTGAAAGACAGTCGACTTGGCTCCTAGCCGATTGCTCAGGCATAGACTAATAAGCCAAAGGATAAAGGAACAAAAGATAAAAACACAAATCTTCATCCATATCTTCTTCGTGGAAAAACAATAATGAAAAAAAATGCAATCAAGGAATAAAGAAACAAAGGCAGGAGATGCAAATTATGATTTTACGAAAAATAATTTGTTACAATCATCATAGAAATACATGTTCAAGGAAATCTCATGGAAATGAAATCTCCATCCAAATGCAGTAAATAAATAAGTGTAAATTAAATTTTATTACAACAACTTTAATAGGCATACCTTTACCAACAACAATGAGGTGAAGAGGTCTTCATGCACATTCGCTCTATCCAAATCTTTCTTGTGGATCGATGGGAACTCACCGGTACCTCCTAGCCAATGCTAGGGGTACTCTTCTTCCCCCTGACCCTCCCAATCCGCAAAGGGGCCACACAAACAATACTAGAGAATGCTAGCACTCAGCTCACCTTGCGAGGTCGAACTACCACTCGTTACCTGAGCTAGGTATCCAAACTGCCACAAGAGAAAGTTCAGTCAAGATGAATTTTCAGCAGTGTAATGTTACACAAGCCAGATGTGTTCCATAATCCTCCTCCACCATCATTTTTATAGAGTTTCTTAGTCATTAGTTTCCCAAACCCTCATTAGATTCCTGTTTCATTTATTTAATTACTAAAAACCTATCACGTACACATGTCGCCCGATCCCCTAGTTGCACCATAAACCAATTTATTAGTTAATTAAATATTCCCATTTCCCTCACCCACTCAAAAACGTTTCCAAAAATGATCCTCGGTGTCCCATTATTCCTTACAATTCTTAACTGAGTTACGGCTTACTTAATTTCTAGTTGAGTTCATAAATAGAAAGTTCCAAAAGCTTGATTTCTTACTAAGTTAGACATTCCCCATTTTCCTTAAGTTTCCTCTTTTCTTTAAATTTCTCTTTTTCTTTAAGTTTCCCCTTTTTCTAACTAAGCTCAGAATTAGTAGGTTTAGACAAAAACAAATAATTACCCCCTTTTTTTAATTAAAGCTTTATTAAAATTTACACTTTAATTATTAATACTTGAATTTTATTTACCCCCTTATTGTTACATGTCTAAATAGTTTTTTTTTGTTCAAAGGTTCTACTAAGACCTAGGTTTTCATTTCACTAGGTGCGGAAACAATTCTTAAGGGAAAAAGTTGTTATTAAACTTTACTTATCACATCATTCATTTTAAGGCCGACTAGGTCCTAAGGAGGCATAGTTTTCTAGGCACTAGGTTTATTAACTTACCATAGTTAAAATCATGATGTGCCCTTCAGGATGCACTACGTGCTCCAAGAGTGACACTTGCCTCTTTCTATTTTCTTTAAGTGACATTCCCTTCAAGACGCACTACGTGCTCCAAGGGTGCCACTTGCCTCTTTATTGAATTTGGTAGACGTCAAACCCATGGAGTCAATACTCCATTAGGTGAAGGATCGTATCAGTATTATAACAATAGTACACATCAAAATTCACTCGACAAATTCATAAATTTTATCCATTTCATCATAATCAATCTGTATATAACTTATTAAAATAATTACAAGAGATCACTGTAAACTTATGTTGGGCGGTAGAACAACAAGTCTCCACTTGCCACAACAAATCCAGACAGTATTGACAGATTTAAAACTTACATATTATAGGCAATGAAATAAATCATTACAGATTTAAAACCGCACACAGTCCAAGGATTTGAATTACAGCACAACCAAGATAAAAACGCAGGCAAGAATGCAACATTAACCAAAATGTAGTATAAAGATTGAAACCCCCCTCCAGCTATCCACTATTAAGGTTCTGGCCCAAATTTAAGCAATCATTCCAAATGAAAACAAACACAGTCTGAAATTGATTCACAATAAAGGATTATAAAAAAATAATGATCGTAACTCAAGGACATAAGGACAAAAATGTAGGCAGGTTTTATAAAATGCAGGAAATAATCTGAAAGGCGCAACTATCGTTGCACCACAAGAATATAAGAAAGCAAGAAGTCAACTGGAAGGTGTAACATCCCGCTCTGGTGCACTGAGCAAACTTATTCTTTGAGGACACTTGCTCGCAAGTGATCCAGATTATTATGCTATTAAAACTTTTGATTTTGATTATGAGGCATTATGGGTTCATGACATGTTGTTTTACTACATTGACATAGACAAGTGCTATTGCTCGGTTTTACTGAGTGTGAGGGATTTTGGACCTCGAGGATGTAGAGGCATCAATGGAACCCCTTGGACTCCGGATCGAGTCAGGGAGTGTGCCATTGGGGTTTGATTGTTTACTGTGATATTAGTGCATTTGACTAGATGATATGATATGGATATTTTTTACATGATTTGTTGATGATGCAGGCTGACGATAGCTTGTCGATCAGACTCACATATGGAGTAAGGGGAGTCACGCACGACTACCAGAGATGTTGAGGGAGAGGTGTGGATAGCAGCCCTTCCATAGCCTACTAGCACTCTCGTCGTGGCTCGAACTATAGGTTAACGATTACCTAGTTCGAGAGGACCCACGATGTCGTGAGGGCAGACTGCGACAATCGCTCACGATGATTCTAAAGGGCGCACAATAAGGTGGGGGACTTATTCCTTAGAGGCCCTTAGTCTCCCACAAGTTCACCTGGTGGAGTGTTCACTCCAAGGGATATTGATGTCTACGAAATCAGTCAAGAGGCGAGCGACACCCTTGGAGCACGTAGTGCGTCCTCAAGGGCACGTCGCGCAAGGGAAAATATGAGGCGAATGGCACCCTTGGAGCACCTAGTGCGTCCTGAAGGGCAAGTCGCATTGTTGATAATAGAGGGATGAACTTAGATGGCCTTAAGATGAAAAACATGTTAAGTAAATTTTAAAACAATTTCCCTAATTAAATGTCGCCCAGTACAAAATCTAAGATTTAAGTCTAAACTATGCTAGTGGTGAAATTTTGTCTCTTTATAAAAAATATATATATAATAATAATAATATTAATAAAAATAAAAACCACTTGAATAATAATTATGATCTTCGTTAAATCTTGTGACCTAAAGGAATTAAGAAATTAATTGTTTAAAAAAATATATATATTGGATTAAAATTTAAAAAGGGAATTAATTGTCTTAGTACTTGATAATTTAAAATATACTAATTAATTAAGAAAAGCGAAAAAGGGGTTAATTTCCACACCTACCTTTTTGAGATCTAAGTAAAAAGAGGAAAGAGGGAAAAGCTAAAATATTTGGAAACTAGGAAAAGAGGTAAACACAAAAGGGGAAAAAGGGGAACTTAAGGGAAAAAGCGAAAAGTCAACTTAGTAAAGAATCTATCATTTAAGAGCTTTCTAATTTAAACTGAAATAGCAATTTAAAAATGGGGAAAGCCTTTAAAACCAGTAAGGGAATTTGGGGACACCTAGGAGTGATTCTAGGAGTAACTCTAGGTGGGTGAGGGAAATAGGATAATTAACTAATTAAAGAAATTAATTAATGGAGGTATGTAGGGGATGGGGGACACTTGTACAGAGAAGAATTTTTAGGAATTTATTTTAAAATTTTAATTAAATGAGATTTAGGGAAGAAAGGAAGTTTGAAACTCTATATATTGAAGGAGGGAGAAGGATGAAGGACCATATTTTGTTTGCGTAACGTTATGCTGCCAAAATATCTACTTGATTGATTTACTTGTGGGATTTTGGATACCCAGCTCGGAGAGGAGTGGTAGCTTGTCCTTGCGAGGTGAGTTGGGAGATAGACAAAACCTTTGGATAGTGTGTGTGGCCCCTTTGTAGCTTCGGGGGTTAAGGGGGAAGAAGAGTACCCCTAGCATTGGCTGGGAGGTACCGGTGAAGTCTCAACGGTCGACGAGTGGAATTTGCACAGAGAGCGCGGACGTCACTTAGAGTAGGTGATCAGGCAATGATACTGTCTTTTCATTTGTATAATAGATGTTGTAGGTTTTATGGTTGGATCTACATGTTGAATAAGTAAGTAGATTGGATGTTTAGATTGATGACTGGACTTTTCTGAGCCTAGCTCGAAGATTTTTGACTCTCGTGGCCTTCGTTTACCAGCAAGTCATGACCACCCTGTGTGTTGATTGTGACCTTGAGGTTGTTTATCCTTCGTCCCTAGCTCACCAGTCCTCGCCTGAGCAGTCGGCCGAGAGCCTGATCTACGTTCATCGCCTTAGCGTTAAAATATCTATGGATCTCAACGTCATGCTTTTCTATGCGAGGATTTCGAGCGAAGGAAGTTCTCGTCAGCCATCTACCCCTTCTGATTGTTCTTGGTCGGTTGATGGAATTGTGCCCTCTTGCGATTGGTTTGTTCATGCTGCGATCTTCTACTACTTTTCCCTTTCACCCTGGAGTCTTCGCCCACACTCTTCTTGGTCGAATGGTTATAGTTGAAGGGTTATGGCAGCCTGAATCCCATCCAGGTATTTTAATTGATGAGAGTTCGATTTCATTTTTTTCGAATGACTCGTGACGAGTTGAGTTTTTTTTTAGTTTTTACCCTCGATAGAATCCCTGAAGTAAGCCTTTCGTGTGATCCTTTTGTTACTCATATGAATTTAATTCTTGAACCCTTCAATTCGCGTTCATCCTTTGAAGCAAGCAGTTCGTTGTTTTCTTTTGTTGAATTATGCCTTGAATAATTGCTCTCCTGGAGCTACCCCTGCCAAGGTGGTTTACTCGCTTTTGTAAGTCGCTCGAGCCCTTCAATAAAGAGACCTGTTCAAACCGTTGTATTTTCAAATTTGTAGACAGTCTACGATTGCCTTGAGGGCGTTTTTTATTATATTACTTTCTGTTCTATCATTTAGGGTTTATCTTCCTATTTTTGTTGTTATATAATGGTGGGAAAGTTCATTGTTTAATTCATTTTATTGATGGCGGGTTTGTGATCTAAAGGTAATTTAATTTCATATTATTGTTTCTCATTTTAAAGTGACGAATTCAATTCCGGATTCAATTCAGTCAGAGTTTTATCTCCTTAAAACTGTCCATCCTTGGATAAAACTCTTCAGTAGCACCATTAAAGTGATAAATGACATATAAACTTGGTTTATTTTATATGATCGTTTCTATATGTGATATTAAACTTGTTAAACGAACATTGCTAGAATCAACTTTACTTATTTTATGGCTTATGGCCAAAGGGTAGCGGGATGGATCTCCATGGAATGATTTGCTGAGTAAAACCCTATTTACTTGCCACTGCCATTTTATTATGCTTTAAATTAGGTTGAGAGAGTTCAACTTATAATAGTTTATATTCCTTCCTTCTGTCACACCACTGTATTGCCTCTTTTATTGTTGTAGATCATCATGAGTTTCTCTTTGCAGACATGAGCATTTTTTTTAATATTATCCTTTACAGCCCGCCCATCATCGTTGACTAAAATTTGATTGTGGTTTCATTTAATTAAATAATAATTTATACATCCTCAATGTTGCATGTTCGATTCCCATTGAATGATATAGATTAAAAAATTATATCCGTCCTTAAATAGTTTTCGATATAAGCGGGCAATGCAGATTTTGATTCCATTAAGCCATGGAATTTGATAACGTAATTAAGTGCAAAAGATATTCTGCCTAGATATTATTTTATATGAATGGTTATGATTTGTTATTTTATACGAATGGTTTTTATTAGGGATTTTTTTTATAACATTTTTGTTAATTTAAATATTTACTCAATAAAATTTTTAAGGTTCATAGACTAATTTAATCTTAGCTGGTGTTAATCAAGATCTAGTAAATTTAAATTCAATTCTATTTTTAGCTTGTATTAGTTTACCTTGCATAATTATTTCATGTGATTTCATATTATAGTTATTATCTGAAATTCTAGTTTTAGCTTATCTTGAATAATTGTCCTTCAAAAACTTTTCATTAAGTAATGGGCGTTTTTTTTAACTGAGCAATTTGTTGTGGGAAATTTTTCCTCCTACGATTTTTTCTTTACCCGA
>JASDQU010739722.1:45560-58617 GCA_032191745.1 Picea mariana | reverse complement strand
ATACAGAGGGAGGATACAAAGCTTAAACTAGTGGAAGCAGAGTTACTTTTGATGTATGAAGGATATGGTGGGGGGCTTATCGCTCAAGAGGCAAAATCTGAAATGGACCATCTTGAGGGTCGAAGGAATATTATGCTCATGGGAAAAGAGGAGACCTAGATACTAATGAGAAAATCTCTCTAGTTGGAGTGTGGGGATGACAAAACAAATTTTTTTCATGCCTTTGCCAATGGGAGGAAATCTACTAATATTATTTGGAGCCTGATGGATGAGATAGGTACTGAACACATTTATTTTGAGGGGAAATCCAGATGTGGGGTGCACCACTTTTAGTCACTTTTCAAAGAACCTAATCAAGCTACTATTGCAGAGGTCATAAGAGTTGCACAGATGTTCCCTAGGTTCGTGGAGGAAGAAGAAAATAGCACTTTGATGGTGCAAGTGACAGAAGAATAATTGAAAGAGGTACTTCACATATTTCATAAAGACAAAAGTCCACGACCAGATGGCTGGAGGATTGAATTTTTTATGGAACTCTTCGATCTTTTGGGTCAAGACTTATTGAAGGTTGTAGAAGCCAGTAGATCCTCTCGGAGAATCCCTGTCAGCTTTAACTCTACTTTCATTGCTCTTATCCCAAAATCCGATAACCGTCTTTACCTAAACGATTTTAGGCCCCTCTGCAATTTTGTTGATAAGATTATCTCCAAAGTAATTTCAAAAATACTAAAGGTTATCCTCTCACATCACATCACGAAAGAGGAGTTTGGGTTTTTTGCAGGTAGACAAATTCATGAAGCCATAGGTGTGGCTCAAGAAGGCCTCCATAGTTTTAAAACCAAGAACCATAAAGGGGCAGTGCTGAAGATCGATCTATACAAGGCTTATGATAAAGTTAGATGGCATTACATTCGTTTACTTTTGAGCCATGTTGGTTTTGGCATTGGTTTTATCAGGTGGATTATGAGCTGTATTACCACAATTTCTTTCTCTGTCTTAATTAATGGATGTGCTTCACCCTTTTTCCATGCCGAAAGAGGTCTTAGATAGGGTTGTCCCTTGTCCCCTCTATTATTTCTTCTGGTAGCAGAGGGGATAAGTAGAGAAATCAAGGATGTAAAATCTCAAGGTAGGCTACAAGGTATCCATATTTCACAGAATTTTTCAATTACCCACCTCATATTTGTGGACGATGTGTTGATTTTTTGCACAGGCTTGAGAAAAGATACACATACCCTGAGGGAGATTTTATATCTTTTTTCAAAGGCCATAGGTATGGAAATAAATGCAACAAAATCAACTCTTACAAGACATTTACTGAGGCATGATGAATTTGAGGTGTTAAACAAAACTATTCCCTGCAATGCGGCAAGTCTGGACGCTGGTCTAAAATATCTGGGTTTCTCCCTAAAACCCAACAATTATCTTAAATAGGATTGGCACTAGTTGTTGGAAAAATTGGAAAAAAAGGTTAAATGTCTGGAGTCATAAATGGCTCTCAAGAGCTGGCAGGTTGGTCTTGGTAAAGGCAGTTTTAGAGGTAATCCTTGTTTACTAGATGTCTCTTTTGTGGATGCCAAAAGGCATCCTTGAAGCTACCTGCAGAATTTGTTTCAGATTTCTGTGGAGTGGTAAGAATGAATGTTAGGTCACGCCTTGGGTAAACTGGAAGAGGATAGTAGTGCCAAAAGGCTAAGGAGGTTGGGGCTTAAAAAATATTTTCTTGTTCGCCCAAGCTCTGGCTGCAAAAGGGGGATGGAGACACATTAAAACAAATAGTCTTTGGACATGGGTTATCAGTAGAAATACCTTGGTTAGGAGTCTATTGAAGAGTGGATCCAGAATCCTAGAAAATCTCATGCAGGGGGCTTAGTGATTTGGAAGGCAGTGGTGAACACCTTTCATATCTTGGAATCAAACCTAGTTTGGAATGTTGGGGATGGACAGAAGTTGAGAGTGGGTAAGGACCCTTGGTTAGGAAGTGCTCAACAAGACCTGTTGCCATATCATCTTATTGAACTATTGGGCCAGAGAGGGATCTATAATTTAAGTCATCTCGCAGAACCTTTAGAAAGGGAACCCGGGTTCCAACAGTGGAGAAGAGTTTCTTCCTTAGGACTTGAAGAACAAGATGAAAGAAGATTGGATATTTATATAAGGGATTTAGCTCATGTACATATTCACCTAAGTGATGAAGAAGATGATTTGGTTTGGGATATTGATCTTGAAGGTGTCTATACACCAAAAGCTAACTACATAAAACTCAGTACATGTGCAGACCCCAGGGATGAAATTTGGTGGTGGAGAAATCTTTGGAAACTCAAATGTCCCTCAAAAATGAAACTTTTCATGTGGTATGTACTAGAGAACAAGGTTCCTTCCTGGGACAACCTTAAAAAAATAAGCTTTCAAGGATCGGATGGTGTGTGCTATGCAAGATGGATTTGGAAACCTGGTGCCATTTATTCTTGAACTGTCCTTATATCAAAGAGGTTTGGAACGAATGCTCAATATTGGTAGGGTTTACTTGTAGATGGGAAGGGAAAATAGTTGGTCTTGCTTGGGAGTCTTGGTGGAGGACAACTGCTCAGAATAAACACAAAATTCTTCCACTTTTGATTATCTGGGGGTGTTGGTTGGCTAGAAACTCCTTAATTTTTTAGGAGAAACCTTGCACTCCATAAATCACCAACTCTTTATCTATAGGCATCTTCAATGCCTTTCCACAACATATCAGGGCTGCTAAGAAAAGAGTGGCTCTTGAGATTGATATTGATAAGTCTAATCCCTGGGGTTTCTTTGATGGGGTAGCCCAGAATTCCATCTGTGGGGGGGGAGCTCTCCTTTATTTTTCTAATTCTCACTACTATGAACTTATCATGGGCTTAGGGGAAGGCTCAAACAATTATGATGAAATTATGATCCTGGAACTTCTCTTGGGATTTGCAGTGGAAAAAGGTTGCAGAAAACTTTCAGTTTTGGGAGATCCTATGAATGTGATCAATTAGATTAAAGGGATTCAATAGTGCAGGAATATTAGACTTGCTAGTTTATTATCTACTATCTGGGAGTTACTTCTCAAGCTTGACACTTTTGAATGCCGACATGTTTACAGGGAGAAAAACCAGAAGGGGGACCAAGCCTCTAAAGAGGGGCTACAAATGGTCTTAGGGACTTGGAAAATAAAGGAATTCAGGGATGGAAGGACTCATGAGTATCATCACTGACCCTTTATTGAATAGACTTACTACAAATTCTCTTTATGTAGCTGTTAAATCACTTTTTTACTGTTTGGGTATATTTGGGCTTCTACAGGAAGACATCTGTTTGTTTTTAATGACAAAAACAATGATATTTTTCAGCACATTAGACCTTAAGGACATAACTATATTTTAACTTTCTCAAACTCTATGATGTATTGAGCATCTTAGTAGGCATATTTCCAGTTTTTTTTGAAAGAAGACCTCATAGTCTCATCAAAAGATCCAAAATCTATATTTTGGAAAACGCAATTCACTCTTTTGTGAATATACATAATGTAATTTTGTTCTCAACCGATAAAATGGAATTACCCTTTTTTTTCAGGGGAAAAAACAAAGAGAAATTTTTGATATGTATACCAAATATAAAAATTGATATTAATAATATACATATGATATTGACATAAAACTATTATTACAATACAAATATAAATACTTTTACAAAATATATATATATATATATATATATATATATATATATATTAATGTATTTGATATGTATACCTAATATAAAAATTGATATTAATAATATAGATATGATATTTACATATAAATATTATTACAATACAAATATAAATACTTTTGCAATAACTATATTTTTATATATTAATGTTAATAAGTTTGAATTTTATTAAGTTCAGAGATTATTATTAACCCAAATCTATTTTAAATGATTAAAAAAATTATAAGTCATAAAATCACAAAATAGTTTTTCATTATTTTGTTTGTTAAATATGTTGGTAAAAGATTTAAATCTAACATATTGTAAATGCGTCTTCTTTGAGAATCAATAGGAGGTAAGTTAGTATCCCTCAACCATACCTTTTATCCATTGTTGGAATTATGGGTCACAATGTTCTTCATAAAAAACACGTCCATGAACTTCATGCATGTACATAGTTATTAGTCAATAACAATTTTACATTGAAACTTAGTTGACTTTTTTTTTCATAATTTTTTTATTTATTATGATATTTTAATTTCGAATAAATGACAAGGACGGAGAAAAATAATTTATGTCCAATAATTCACTTAAAAGTTAAAAAATAAAATCATAATAACATATAATAATATTAAAAGTTAAAAAATAGAATCATTATAACATATAATAATATTAATATTGTATATTGGTCAAATATAAATTAAAAAACATTAATATTGTATATTGGTCAAATATAAATTAAAAAACAAAAATAATTTTATGTACATAAAAAATATTTGATATATATATCTAATATAAAAATTGATATTGATAATATAGATATGATATTTACATATAACTTTTATTACAATACATATATAAACACTTTTATAATAATTATATTTTTATATATTTATGTGAATAAGTTTCTAATTTTATTAAGTTGAGAGATTACTATTAACCTAAATCCATTTTAAATGATTAAAAAAATTGTATCTCATAAAATCTCAAAACAGTTTTTGCATTATTTTGTTTGTTAAATCTGTTGGTGACAATTTTAAATCTAACATACTCTATGTAGGTCTCTTTTGAGAATCAATGAGGGGTAAGTTAGGAGCCTTCAAGCATACATGTCATGGATTGTTGGAATTCTCTCTACATCTTCATTAAAAAAACACCTCCATGAATAGTTATCTAGTCAATAATAGTTTTACATTGGAAATTAGTTGACATTTTTTTATTCATAATTTTTTTTATATATCGTCAAATTTTAATTTGGAATAAATGACAAGGATGAAAAAATTAATTTATGTCTAATAATTCACTTAAAATTTAAAAAATAGAATCATTATAACAAATATTAATATAAATATTGTATGTTAGTCAAATATAAATACAAACAAAAATAAAAATACTTTTGAGAAAGATTTTATATGTATACCTAATATAAAAATTGATATTAATAATATAGATATGATATTTACATATAACTATGATATGACTAGATACCTAATGTGTAAGAAGAAGTTAAACAACAAGGAAGACAATAGGATACTTGAAATTGCTTCAAAATCAAGTCATAACCACCATCGACTCAAGGGAGGATGGCATAAAGACGCTAGTTCTTGGTTAAACTATTGGAAAATCATGGAAGAAACCATTTTGCAGAATAAAGATACTATTAAAAAAAATGTCAACTCAAAATTTAAGGAAAAAGTGTGGTGTGATAAAGAGTTAGAGGAAAAAAGAAAATTAAGGTATTATAAAGATGTAATCAACCCTAATTTAGAATATCAAAATTATCTATCTGTTTTGTCAAGTGTAAAGAAAAAATTAAGCATTGCTAAGATAAGAACAAATTCTCACGAGCTCTATAGTGAAACTAGGCATTGGTCAATTCCTAAAACGCCATGGAATGAAAGAGTGTGTCACCTTTGTGACATTAAGAAAGTTGAAGATGAAAAACGCTTTCTCTTAGATTGTCTAGCCTATACCCATATTAGATCTCATTTTCAAAATATTTATCACACTACAACCTTCCTAACCTCTTAACTCAACAAAAGTATGGTGATCTTGAAAAACTTCTCTTAATGCTTCTCGAGCATAGAAACAAAATTATAAAGAATCACAGGTAATCACTTACCCTCTTAAGGTCTTATAGACCAATTCGATCTTAGTGGATGTTAATCATCATCATCATCATAATTACAATACAAATATAACTACTTTTACAATAACTATATTTTTATATATTAATGTTAATAAGTTTTGAATTTTATTAAGTTGAGATGTTATTATTAATCTAAATCCATTTTAAATGATTAAAAAATTGTACCTCATAAAATCACAAAATAGTTTTTGCATTATTTTGTTTGTTAAATCTGTTGGTGAAGATTTTAAATGTAACATAATGTAAACAAGTCTCCTTTGAGAATCAATAAGAGCTAAGTTAGTAGCCCTCAAGGATACACTTTATCCATTGTTGGAATTCTGGGTCACAATGGTCTTCATAAAAAAAGCTCCTCCATGAACTTCATGCATGTACATAGTTATTAGTAAATAACAATTTACATTGTAACTTAGTTGAATTTTTTTTTCAATTTTTCTTTTTAACTATTATCAGATTTTAATTTGGAATAAATGACAAGGATGC
This sequence comes from Picea mariana, assembly GCA_032191745.1. NCBI lineage: Eukaryota > Viridiplantae > Streptophyta > Pinopsida > Pinales > Pinaceae > Picea > Picea mariana. The sequence continues at coordinate 52,283 of JASDQU010739722.1, read as the reverse complement.
ATAAAAATAATTTATGTTCAATAATTCACTTTAAAATTAAAAAATAAAATCATTATAACATATAATAATATTAAACATTAAAAAATAATAATTCACTTTAAAGTTAAAAAATAAAATCATTATAACATATAATAATATTAAACATTAAAAAATAGAATCATTATAATAAATAATAATATTAATATTGTATGTTACTCAAATATAAATAAAAATAAATAAAAAATAACTTTATGTAAATAAAGAAAGATTTGATATATATATCTAATATAAAAATTGATATGAATAATATAGATATCATATTTACATATAACTTTTATTACAATACATATATAAACATTTTTATAATAACTATATTTTTATATATTTGTGTGAACAAGTTTTGAATTTTATTAAGTTGAAAGATTACTATTAACTTAAATCCATTTTAAATTATTAAAAAATTTGCATCTCATAAAATCACAAAATAGTTTTTGCATTATTTTGTTCTCTTGGTGACAATTTTAAATCTAACATATTGTATATATGTGTCCTTTAAGAATCAATGAGAGGTAAGTTAGTAGCCCAAGCATACATGTTATTGATTGTTGGATTTCTCGATTACAATGGTTTTCATCAAAAAAACACCTCCATGAACTTCATTCATGTCCATAGTTATTTAATCAATAACAGTTTTACATTGGAACTTAGTTCACTATTTTTATTCATAATTTTTTTTATCTATTGTAAAATTTTGATTTGGAAAATTTGAAATAAATGACAAGGAAAAATTATTTATGTCCAATAATTCACTTAAAAGTTAAAAAATAAAATCATTATAACAAATAATAATACTAATATTGTATGTTAATCAAATATACATACAACAAAAATAAAAATATCTTTATATACATAAAGAAGAGAAATATTTGATATATGTACATGATATAAAAATTGATATTAATTATATATATATATATATATATATATATATTTACACTTAACTATTTACAATAAAATACTTTTACAATAACTATAAAAACAATACAAACATAAATACTTTCACAATAACTATATTTTTATGTATTAAGGTTAATAAGTTTTGAATTTTATTAAATTGAGAAATTACTATTAACATAAATCTATTTTAAATGATTAAAAAAATTATATCTCATAAAATCTCATTAATAAATTCAAATTTAACATAAATTTATATTAATTTTAATAAACACAATACTAATAAATTAGTATGAAAAAGATTCCTTTACACTGCCCAAAGATCCATCTTTACAATGCTATTGTATTCTCCCTAATTATATATTTTATAAATGGTCAACATGATGATTCATTGTATTCTCCCTAATTATATATTTTATCAATGGCCAACATGATGATTTATAAAGTGTGAAACAAAATTAAATATTTAATAATAAATTGAAAAAATTATAGATCTACCACGAGCTTGACATAAGAGATTTTAAAAGGAGCACATTAACAAATTACTTATAGAATATGAATATAAAATATAAAGCGACAACGATATCATCCTCGTCGTTAGTCAACCAAATAATATCTTCAATTGATCCACGTACTCAATCATGTCGATCAGTATTTATCCGGCATTTGTGTCGCAATCTGCATTTCTACTGTTTTAAATCCCAAACACACCGCCGCGTTACACAAAAACAAACTCAACTTACAGTGTGAACTTGTGCACGGGAATGGAGTGTAATTGGCTTATTCTTCATGATTGTTCTTCATGCTTTTTATCACCATTTTTGCTGTGTCAATGCATGTTCATGTCAATCCAGGAATTTTTAAACAAATCACTGCAACTATGATAGATCCATCTTGAGAGATGCTTACATAAACCAATATATCCTATGAGATTAAGGAAAAGAGATTGCGACTGACATACCTGAAAGATAACCACCATGTGTATATTTATTGAATTTTTGGCTAGTATGTTCTCCTTTGAAGTAGACGGTGATAAATTGTGAAGCAAGAAATGGAGAGAGAAAGAATAGAGCAGAAATAGTATTCAGTATATTGAGAATGTGAGGAGAAAGTACAATGAGAAGAGTTAATGAAGAAGTTAAGTGCAAAAGGAAAATAGCTGAGCTAAATAGGCTCAAGCAAGGAAATTTGGTACTATACTTTAGCCTGTTGAGGTTACATTATATTTAACACTCCCTCTTAAACTCAACTCAGCACTGATTATGCCCAAGTGCTATCTCTGAAAATCAAAAACAGATTTTCCTGGTGTCTTTGTGAAGATATCTGCGAGCTGATCTCGAGAACCACAGAATTGGAGTGCAATGTCACCATTATTGACGAGCTCGCGGATGAAGTGAAAGCGAGTGTCAATGTGTTTGTTTTTCTTGTGAAACACATGATTTTTGGATAGAGCTATTGTTGAAGTATTGTCACAGAAAATAGGAGTTGGATCATTTTCTATATGTGACATATCTTTCAATATTCTTCTCAGCCACACAACTTGACAGGAAGCTGAGGTAGCAGCGACATACTTTGCCTCTACAGAAGATATTGATACACTTGGTTGTTTCTTTGATTCCCATGAGATCAGGTTTGTGCCCAGGTGAAAAACATGTCCTGAGGTGCTTTTCCTGTCATCTAGGTTGCCTGCAAAATCACTGTCTGTGTAACCAGAAAGTTGATTACTATCATATTTAGTGTACCATAAGACAAAATGGAGAGTTCCTACAATATATCTCAGAATCCGTTTTGCCATTTTCCAGTGAGAATCTTTGGGAGATTCCATGAATCTGGAAACAAAGCTAGTTGCATACATAATATCAGGCCTAGTTGATGTAAGATACAACAAACTGTCTACTAAACTTTTGTACAGGGTAGGGTCCACTGTAGGGCCTTCATCTTTCTTGCTCAATTTTGTCCCTAAAGGTATAGGGGTTTGTGCTGGAGTGCATTCTTCCATGCGAAATCTTTTGATGATGTCTGCTGCATACTTTTTTTGATAGACAAAAATGCCTTTGGTTGATTGATCAACCTTAATCCCCAAAAAATATTTCATGATGCCAAGATCTGTCATTTCAAACTCAGATTGCATGGCATGTTCAAAATTGGTTAATTCAAGATTTCCAGTATATATCATGTCATCAACATATAAACATACAATCAAAATTTTACCGTGTTGATTTGTTTTGGTGTAAAGAGTTGGCTCATTTTGGCTTTTGCTGAAACCACTTTTGATCAGATAAGTGTCAATTCTGTTGTACGAAGCTCTTGGAGCTTGCTTTAAGCCATACAAGGCTTTCTTCAGCCGATATACTTTGGCTGGCTACTCTTGGACTTCAAATCCAGGTGGTTGATCGACATAAACTTCTTGTTCTAAGAAACCATTTAGGAAGGCTGACTTGACATTCATTTGGTATACTCTCCACTTTTGTTGGGTTGCTATGGCCAGTAGAGTCCTTAGAGTGTCTAATATTGCTACTGGAGCAAAGGTTTCACCATAATCAGTACCTACTTGTTGTGAGAATCCTTTGGCAACAAGTCTTGCCTTTTATTTTTCAATCTGCCATTTTTCATTGAGTTTAGTTTTGTAAACCCACTTGGCACCAATACTTTTCTTGTGACTTAGCAAATCAACAAGATCCCATGTCTCGTTCTTCTCAATGGAGTCAATTTCTTGGTTCATGGTTTGAACCCAATGTGGCTCCTTAGCGACTTCCTTAAAAGATGTAGGTTGATATGACATTAAAGCAAAAAGGTTGTGTTGTTCAAAATCATCCAATTGCTAATGGATTTCTCTCAATCTTCAAGTTCTCTGATTTTGAATTTCGGAGGAGGAGTCTCTGCTTGAAGTTGAGTTATCTTGAGAATTTTCAGATCATCCTTTTACCTGCAATCTTGGAAGAATAGGTAGAGGTATTTGTTGTCCTGGATTTTCTGTGTTTTCAAAACTTGGCAGCAATGGATTTTGACTGTCCAGTTGTTGATTTTCTGATTCATTCCAGAATTGATTTTCTAGAAATTTTACATCTCTGTTGAGAATTAGTTTCTTGGAGATTGGATTGTAAAGCCTGTAGACTTTAGATGTTTCACTATATCCAGTAAAGATACATTTCTCACTTCTATCATCTAGTTTCTTCCTTAATTCGGAAGGTATGTCAGCATATGTTATGCATCTGAATGTCCTTAGATGTGCAACATTTAGCTTTGTCCCACTCCATGCTTCTTGAGGGACTTTCATCTTTAGGCTTGTGGTTGGAGATCTATTCAAGAGATAAACTGAGCATGCTACTGCTTCAGCCCAAAAAATATTTAACAAACTTTTCTCTTTGAGAAGTGTTCTTGCCATATTCCTTATTGTCTGATTTTTCCTTTCAGCCACTCCATTCTATTGTGGAGTATACATGGTTGTTGTTTGCATGATAATGCCTTGTGATTTGTAGAAATTTGCAAATTCATTGGAGTTGTATTCTCCTCCTCCATTCGACCTGAGTGCTTTTATATATTTGCCACTCTGTTTTTCAGTTTCTGCCTTGAATTCTTTGAATTTTGCAAAAGTTTGAGACTTATGTTTGAGAAAATAGATCCATATTTTTCTGTTGAAATCATCAATAAATGTTAGAAAATAAAAGCTACCACCTATGGATGTTGTTTGCATTGGTCCACATAGGTCAGTGTGAACAAGTTCGAGATGTTGTTTGGCTTGATTGGAGGACTGTGGAAAACTAGTTCTCTTATGTTTTCCAAGTATGCATGACTCACATGGGGAATTTTGTTCTTTGAAGATGGGAAGACCTTTGACCATGGAGTGCTTCTGAAGAAGACTTAGACTCTTAAAGGGTAGATGTCCAAATCTTGTATGCCAAACCATTGTTTCATTTAGGGTGGATGCACTTTGTGCATATGGTTGAATCGGATTTGTAGTTCTAAGTGTAAGGGGAAACATCCTATTCTGAGTCATGTGGATTTCAGAAATCAATTTTCTGCTTGGGATTTTGTCATATATCTTGCAAGATGCTCCCTCAAAGAGTACCTTCTAGACATGTTCAATGAGCTATCCTACACTTAGCAGATTATGTTTCAGATCTAGAACATGATAGACATTGTTTATGTCTTTCTTTTCATTTTGTTTAGTAAGAATAGGTACAGTTCCTTTTCCTTGAACTTTGACTAAGGAATCATTTCCAAGTGTAATATCAAATGAGAATGAAGAATCAATGCATGAAAGTAAATCTTTGTTACTTATCATGTGATTGTTGCATCCACTATCCAACAACCAGAGATCTTTAGGTTGTTCTTCAGACTTGTGACATGAGAGAAACATACCTTTTGAGATTTCTCCCATATGATTTGACACATGTGCTCTGCCTGAGAGATGATCTTCCTACTTCTTCCATCATTCAAATTCATAGTGCCCATATTTTTTTCAGTAATAGCATTGTATGCTTGATTTGTCATTTGATCTTCTCCCTCTGCCTCTTTGAGGCTGAAAATTCTGATTCCGGTGTTGTTGTCTGTGACCTTGGAAATTTTGATGCTAGCTCTGTTGTCTGTTACCTCCATTCGAGTGTTGGTCACTTGTAGTACTCCCTTTTCCTTGGTGACCTCTGCCTCTTCCTCTGACTCTCCCTCTGCTGAAGGAGAATTGAGTTTTGAAGGCATTGGCGATTGACTCATCTTTGAGATGCAGTCTGGTCTCATGTGTCCCCAAAGAACCAATTAATTCATCTATTGAAAAACGTGACAGATCCTTGGATTCAAGGATTTTTGTAACAACCATTTCAAATTTCTTTGGTAATCTTCTGAGGACTTTCTCAATAATCCATTGATCAATGATGGCTTCACTAGTCAATCTAATCTGGTTCATGATTCCGATGACTCTGGTCATGAACTAATCCACATTTTCAGACTCTGTCATTCTTAAAGTCTCGAATTGCATCCTCAAGGTCTGCAGTTTGACTGTTTTGACCTTGTCATTTCCTTGGTAGGCTGATTTAAGGATGTCCCAGACCTGTTTTGAAGTACCAACGCCTGTGATTTTTGAGAAAATTGAATCATCCACAAAATTTTGAATCCATAATTTAGCTTTATTTTCTCTATTCCTCTGAGTTGCCTGAGCAATTCTCTGCTGGTTTGTCATGGCGGCAAGGTCTGATGGATCTGGTTCCACATATCCAAGATCCACTAGATCCCAGCACTCTTGTTCTTGCAAGAAGGATTTCATTCAAAGAGAGCAAAACTCATAGTTCTTTCCAAGAAGAATCAGACCTTGAGTTAGTCCTAAATTGCTAGACGACGCCATATTTAAAGAATTTGACAAAATAGAAAAAAAAAAATTGGAAAAATTTTGAGTTTACCTATTTCTTGTGCTTAAACCAGGTCTGCTAATTTCTTACAGTGACTTTGGAACTCTGCGATTCCAGATTTTGCGAGTTTCATCTTCGCGTGTTTTGACTTCGTGATTCTGACTTCGGGACTTTGTTATACGATTCCTCTGAACTCTTGTCTTTCCAACTTCCTGTTTCCGAAACGTCGAAGAGAGTTTAATGACCTTGGATTGGCCCTTAGTCTTCGTTCAATGTGACCACGTGCCTAAATGTTAAATCCCTAACAACTTTTTGCGATTTAGAGAATAGCGATGCCTGTGCCGATTCTTTGTCCCTAAATTTGCCGAAATCCAAAATATCCTAGTGCCTATTCAAATGCCTTTTTGAGATTTCTCTTTTCAAGACTTTGAATGTTGAGTTGCCCGAC
>JASDQU010739722.1:31548-45279 GCA_032191745.1 Picea mariana | reverse complement strand
TTAGGGGAATGCTCAAACAATTATGATGAAATTATGAGCCTGGAGAAGGCTCAAACAATTATGATGAAATTATGAGCCTGGAACTTCTCCTCAGATTTGCAGTGGAAAAATGTTGCAGAAAACTTTCAGTTTTGGGAGATTCTATGAATGTGATCAATTGGATTAAAGGGATTCAATAGTGCATGAATATTAGACTTGATAGTTTATTATCTACTATCTGGGAGTTACTTCTCAGGCTTGACACTTTTGAATGCTGACATGTTTACAGGGAGAACAACTAGAAGGCGGACCAAGCCTCTAAAGAGGGGCTGCAAATGGTCTTGGGGACTTGGAAAATAAAGGAATTCAGGGATGGGAAGACTCATGACTATCATCACCGACCCTTTATTGAATAGACTTACTACAAATTCTCTTTATGCAACTGTTAAATCACTTTTTCACTGTTTGGGTATATTTGGGCTTCTATAGGAAGGCATCTGTTTGTTTTTAATGACAAAAACGATGATATTTTTTAGCACATTAGTCCTTAAGGACATAAATATATTTTATCTTTCTCAAACTCTATGATGTATTCAACATCTTAGTAGGCATATTTCTAGTTTTTTTTGAAAGAAGACCTCATAGTCTCATCAAAAGATCCAAAATCTATATTTTGGAAAAGGCAATTCACTCTTTTGTGAATATACTGAATGTAATTTTGTTCTCAACTGATGAAATGGAATTACCTTTTTCTTTCCGAGGAAAAAAAAAAACAAGGAGAAAGATTTGATATGTATACCAAATATAAAAATTGATATTAATAATATAGATATGATATTTACATATAACTATTATTACAATACAAATATATATACTTTTACAATAACTATATTTTTATATATTAATGTTAATAAGTTTGAATTTTATAAAGTTGAGAGATTATTATTAACCTAAATCTATTTTAAATGATGAAAAAAATTGTATCTCATAAAATCACAAAATAGTTTTTGCAGTATTTTGTTTGTTAAATATGTTGGTAAAAGATTTAAATCTAACATATTGTAAATAGATCTCCTTTGAAAATCAATAAGAGGTAAGTTAGCAGCCCTCAAGCATACATGTTATCCATTGTTGGAATTTTGGGTCACAATGGTCTTCATCAAAAAACACCTCCATGAACTTCATGCATGTACATAGTTATTAGTCAATAACAATTTTACCTTGGAACTTAGTTGACTGTTTTTTTGATAATTTTTTTATCTATTATTTTAATTTGGAATAAATGACAAGGAAGGAGAAACATAATTTATTCCAATAATTCACTTAAAATTAAAAAAATAGAATCATTATAACATATAATAATGTTAAAAGTTAAAAAATAGAATCATTATAACAAATAATAATATTAATATTGAATGTTGGTCAAATATAAATTAAAAAAAAAAACAAAAAAAACTTTATGTACATTAAAAAAAATCGATATGTATATCTAATATAAAAATTGAGATTAATAATATAGATATGATATTTACATACAACTCTTATTACAATATAGATATAAACACTTTTACAATAACTATATTTTTATGTATTTATGTGAATAAGTTTTTAATTTTATTAAGTTGAGAGATTATTATTAACCAAAATCCATTTTAAATGATTAAAAAAATTGTATCCCATAATATCACAAAATAGTTTTTGCATTATTTTGTTTGTTAAATCTGTTGGTGACAATTTTAAATCTAACATATTGTATGTAGGTCTCCATTGAGAATCAATGAGAGGTAAGTTAGGAGCCCTCAAGCATATCTGTTATGGATTGTTGGAATTATCTTTACATCTTCATCAAAAAAACACCTCCATGAATAGTTATCTGGTCAATAATATTTTTACATTGGAAATTAGTTGACATTTTTTTATTCATAATTTTTTTTTATCTATCATCAAATTTTAATTTGGAATAAATGACAAGGATGCACAAAAATAATTCATGTCTAATAATTTACTTAAAAGTTAAAAAACAAAATCATTATAACAAATAATAATATATATATTGTATGCTAGTCAAATATAAATACAAACAAAAATAAAAATAACTTTATGTACATAATAAAGAGAAATATTTGATATGTATTCTTAATATACAAATTGATATTAATAATATAGATATGATATTTACATATAATTATGATATGACTAAATACCTAATGTATAAGAAGAAGTTTAAAACATGGAAGACAATCGGATACCTAAAATTGTTTCAAAATCAAGTCATAACCACCATCGATTCAAGGGAGGATGGCATAAAGATGCTCTTTCTTGGCTAAGCTATTGGGAAATCATGGAAGAAACCATTTTGCAGAATAAAGATACTATTAAAAAAAATGTCAACTCAGAATTTAAGGAAAAAATGTGGTGTGATAAAAAGTTAGAGGAAAAAAGAAAATTAAGGTATTATAAAGGTGTAATCAACCCTAATCTAGAATATCAAAATTATCTATTTGTTTTTCCAAGTATAAAGAAAAAAATAAGCATTGCTAAGATAAGAACAAATTCTCACGAGCTCCATAGTGAAACTAGGCGTTGGTCAATTCCTAAAACGCCATGGGGTGAAAGAGTGTGTCACCTTTGTGACACTAAGAAGGTTGAAGATGAAAAACACTTTCTCTTAGATTGTCCACCTTATACCCATATTAGATCTCATTTTCACAATATTTATCACACTACAACCTTCCTAACCTCTTAACTCAACAAAAGTATGGTGATCTTGGAAAACTTCTCTTAATGCTTCTAGAGCACAGAAACAAAATTATAAAGAATCACAAGTAATCACTTACCCTCTTAAGGTCCTATAGACCAATTCAGTCTTAATGGATGTTAATCATCATCATCATTACAATACAAATATAACTACTTTTACAATAAGTATATTTTTATATGTTAATGTTAATAAATTTTAAATTTTATTAGGTTGAGAGATTATTATTAACCTAAATCCATTTTAAATGATGTTTATGTTTTCACGTGATTAGCATGACTACCGTGTCAAACTTGATGTTTATGTTTTCACTCCAAATTTGAAAAAAAAATTTGTATGTTTGCCAGCATTACTTAACACAAACATGGGCTGCTTCGATGGAAATAATAAAGTTACCGTTCAATTAAAAAAAAACCTATATATGTTTATGACCCTCATGCAATCATGGCCACAACCATGGACTTGGTCGTATTGAAATAATAAATTGAACATGTACATGCATAATTTAATTTGTATAATGGAACAATGCGGAATAATGTTTCAGTCAGTTGGCCTTTCGACTAAACTATGATCATTCATTTCAACTCCTATTTCTTATAGACTTCCTTTCTCAATCAACTTGGGTGGCCAAGTTTAATGATAATTTTATAACTTATAAAATGAGTTTTCAACAGCTTAACTGTGAAAGAAATCGACATTAATTAAAAAAAAAACTCTTCCACTTTCAAATAATATCCCGTCTACTTATATGCTTGAACTTATTTGTACAAGTAAAGTAATTATTAATTTATTAAACTTATTTGTACAAGTAAGGAGTACTTTATTATTTTATCAGTTACTTTCATTATTTAAAATAATCATTGAATTGTTAATTTTTTTAAATTGCATTTAATTATTAATTTTTAAAATCTTTTTATTTTAATTTTTTTAAATTACATTTAATTATTAATTTTTAAAATCTTTTTTAATATTCTAGCAAAAACGTGTTGGACGAAGTAAATAGAGGGATCCAGATAAAGAGAAAGATATTGATGACGACTCAAGACCATAGAGAAGTCAAATAGTAGAGAAGATAGGGAAACATGGGAAGGGAAGGAACGCACCAACCGGTCGTCGAACGATTTTGAGACTAGCAGTGCTCAACAAAGAGTCGATAAATAAGACTGTCCCAAAACCTAAACCTAGAGATGTTGGAGAATTATTTCAATTATTTGAGACGATGCAGAAAATATAAACCATTATCGAATTTGTCATAACATAGATAAAAATTGGGGGATGGGTTCGATGATGAAACAAACATGTTGGAAACCATCATGGAAAATGAACAAAAGGTTTGAAGGGAAGTTTTATGGAAGAAAAAATAAAATAATGAATTGAGTACTACTAAGGAATTCCATCAATCTAGGGTGTCGACGTCAAGCATGATAAAAGAGATTGAAAGAAAATGTTATGATACATGTAACAATCAAATTATTATTATGATACATGTAACAATCAAATTATTATACTTAAAATCATAAGCATAGTATGAGAATCAGATAATGATCTCAACAAAAATAGCAGCTATATCATAAGGTCCATATTAATCAAATTATTATTATGATACATGTAACAATCAAATTATTATACTTAAAATCATAAGCATAGTATGAGAATCAGATAATGATCTCAACAAAAATAGCAGCTATATCATAACGTCCATATTAAATTTGGAGATTCAGATATTTTAGTTAACACATGTTCAGAGGAAAGTACATAAAGTGTATCTCAATCAATATTATATGAACATATTTGATCTCGATAAAAGTAATTCCTTTGAGATACATATGAACATATTTGAGATGAGCACATTAGAACAAAGACCTAAACAAAGGCCAAACTATGTGTGAAATAGAACAAAGACCTATACCTAAACAAAGCTCAAACTATGTGTGAAATACAAAGGTTTTCAATACGCATCTCGTATGGGACTAATATTATTTTAAGATATGATGTGGGAGATGAGTTATTTAATGTCACTATAGAAATATAGGTTAGTAACATATCATGTTGATATGTAAAAAGTTTGTAGATTTGAGTTTGGGAGGAAGGGTGGGTCATCAATAAATTCAAAAAAACTTTAAAGTTTGGATCAATAAATTCAAAAAAGGATTTAAAGTTTGGATCAATAAATTCAAAAAAAGATTTAAAGTTTGGATTTTATTTCAATTCAAAAAAGATTTAAAATTCAAAAAAATTTAAATCTTGAACTTTACTTCATAAAACTAAGAGAAAAAGTGACTTGAGTATAAGTATATTTAGATGAAATTATAGTGACATATAATAAACTTATAAAAATGAAGTTAAGTAAGAAAGACCTAAAAAAATTGAAAATGGTAAATTAAATTACTACAAATATTTAAGTTAAAAATGATTTAGTTGTTTGTAGATTTGAGTTTTGGAAGAAGGGTGGGTCATCAATAAATTCAAAAAATTATTTAAAGTTTGGATTTTATTTCAATTCAAAAAATATTTAAAATTCAAAAAAAATTAAATCTTGGACTTTACTTCATAAAATTAAGAGGAAAAGTGACTCGAGTATAAGCATATTTAGATGAAATTACAATGGCTTATAATAAATTTATAAAAATGAAGTAAAGTAAGAAAGACCTAAAAAAATTGAAAATGGTAGATTAAATTAGTACAAATATTTAAGTTAAAAATGATTTACTTGAGGCAATAGAAATGAATAAGGGAAATTCGGTAACTAATTCTAAAGTCTAAGTATCTAGGAGTCTACCATCTAATTTCAAAATAGAAAATTGGGTGAAATTTTTGTAATTAATACATACAATTATCAATAATGTAAATACAACTAACCTCATCAAAAAATTAAACTAAAGGAGTGCTAAAATTATTGTGAAAAGTGGAACACATAAAGCAACCTTAATTTATAAGTAGATGTAACCAATAGTAATTAGATTACAATCCTTTTGCATATTGTTATGGTGACCTATGAACTGAGACCTTTGGTTGTAGTAGGAGACACATCAAAGTTGATCTTTTACTCTTGAATTATTGAGCTAAATACTCTATTTTCTTTTGTAGGGGTTTCCTCTATATACATAGATTTCCTAGTTTAATAGATAGTATTATGTGGTTTTTTTTTATTTATGAATCTACTCAATCCAATTTTATTTATGAATCATGATTATTAATTGATATCTTAATAATAGGTAGTTGTAGCTATCATCTCTATTATCTATTCCAAAATGCTTGGTTATCTATTTGTAGTAGTTTGTTTGTTAATGGAACGTGTCTTTAAAATAATCAATATATACGTCTTATTATGGATAGAGAGTAGTGCACTTGATCAGATTTGAGTCATGATTATTCACTCATGTGTAATATCATCTCTATTATCTATTCCATGGTGCTTGGTTATTTATTTGTAATATTTTGCTTGTTAATGGAATGTGTCTCGAAGATAACAAATAAATGAGATAACCCTAAGTTGATCAGGGATTGGCTAATTTAGCCATGGTTGAACTCTTGAATTATTGAGGCAAGTATGATATTTCCTCCCTGTACTTACTAGTTTAATCCAATCCAATGTATGATATTATGTGGTTTTCTTTTTGTTTCTTTTGGATTTTCTAAATGCAATTTTCTTTATGAATTATGATTTTTAATGGATATGTTTTAGCTATCATGATTCCATGATGTTTGGTTATCCATTTCTAATATTTTATTTATTAATGAAATGTGTCTAGAAGATAATACAGGTCTTAGGTTTATCACCCAATATCTATAGGAATAGTTATTGATAGACACTAGCTCACTTAACTAGGGACTAAATTGTGATTATTAATTGATATTGTAGTAATAAGTTGTTTTAGCTATCATCTCTATTATCTATTCCTTGTTGTTTGGTTATCAAATATTGTGTTTGTTAATGGAATGTCTTTGGAAGATACCGAATATAAGTCCTAGTCTTATGACTAGATAGCCCTAGGAATAATTACCAATATAGACTAGTGCACTTGATTAGGGGCTAGCTGCTTCAATTAATAACAAATAATTTTTTCATTATTTTGTTTGTTAAATATGTTGGCTAACCATTTTAGATCTAACATATTATAAATCACAAATAGTTTTTGCGTCATTTTGTTTGTTAAAACTGTTGGTGACAATTTTAAATCTAACATATTGTAAATAGGTCTCCTTTGAGAATCAATGAGAGACAAGTTAGTATACTTCAAGCATACATGTTATGGATTGTTGGAATTCTTGTTCACAATAGTCTTCATAAAAAAACACTTCCATGAAATTCATTCATGTCCATAATTAGCTAGTCAATAACATTTTTATATTGAAACTTAGTTGACTTTTTTTATTAGTAATTTTTTTTTTTTATCTATAATCAATAATAGTTTTACATTGAAACTTAGTTCACTTTTTTATTCATAATTGTTTTATCTATTGCTAAATTTTAATTTGAAATAAATTACAAAGACAAATAATTTATGTCTAATAATTAACATAAAAATTAAAAAATAGAATCATTATAATATATAATAATATTAAAAATTAAAAAATAGAAACATTACAACAAATAATAATAATAATAATATTGTATGTTACTCAAATATAATATAACTCTTATTGGAATAAATGACTAGGTTGCACAAAAATAATTTATGTTTAATAATTCATTTAAAAATTAAAAAATGGAATCATTATAACAAATAATAATATTAATATTGTATGTTAGTAAAATATAAATACAAACAAAAATAAAAATACTTTTATGTATATAATAAAGAGAAAGATTTGATATATATACTTAATATAAAAATTAATATTAATAATATAGATATGATATTTACATATAATTATTATTACAATACAAATATAAATATTTTTACAAAAAATATATTTTTAATGTATTTATATTAATAAATTTTTAATTTTATTAAGTTGAGAGATTATTATTAGCCTAAATCCATTTTAAATGATTAAAAAAATTATATCTCATAAAATTCCATTCACTAAATCCAACTTTAACATAAATTTATATTAATTTTAATAAAACATAAATACTAATAAATTAATATGAAAATAAATCTTTTACACCACCCAAAGATCCATCTTTACAATGCTATTATAGTCTCCCTAGTTATATATTTTATAAATCAATGGCCAACATGATAATTTATAAAGTGTGAAACAAAATTAAATATTTAATAATAAATTGAAAAAATTATAGATCTACCATGAACTTGACATAAGAGATTTTAAAAGGAGCATATTAACAAATTACTTATAGAATATAAAACGAGAACAATATCATCCTCGTGGTTTGTCAGCCAAATAATATTATGATTTGATCCATGTACTCAAACATGTCGATCAGTATTATCTAGATTTATTTATTAGATATTACCCAGGCATTTGTGTAGCAATTTGCATTTCTGCTGTTCTAAATGCCAGACACACCGCACCGTTACACAAAAACAAATACACAGAGTGTTGAGTTTGGTGTGTGTTGTGAATACACATTTAATGAAATGATTTATGAATGCAAAATAATACATTTTCTTTGTGTAGTAATTTGTATTTTTATGGTTTTAAATTCCAAACACATGGCACCTTTACACAAAAAAAAAATACATAGAGTGTTTTGTTTGGTATGTATTATGAATACACATTTAATGAAATGATTTATAAATGCAAAATAATACAGTGCTATGCTTAGTAAATAAACTAAAAAATACAATATAAATTTTGTCTGTATAAAAAACTTGATATTAATTAATTTCCGCATTGTCTGAGAATACAAAATACAATGACAGAGATAAATTTAGGTTCTAATGATTTTTTCTGTCAACTCTTCAATTGTTGCTGATTCTCTCTATCTCTTTACTACTTCTCTTCAACATCATAGACTAACTAAGAAACTCCAACTTAAATAGACACTAACTTAAAATTCTTACAGAAATTAAAACCAACTCAACATTAAAAATTGTGACTAATTCGACTCGTTCTTAACGGAGAGTAAAGATCTCATCAACTTGTAATTTCAATTTCCAACCAATGGAGGGTAACTGGGTTATGCCAATGGCATTGGATCGACCATGTCGATCTTGGAATGCAATTTTATTGCTGTATAAGCTATCGTTGGGCTACGAACTAGTTGTTCGAACAAACACTAATTATGAATACAGTTCAGTTTCAAGCCCCGACGGCTTAATCCTTTTCCTCATTCTGCTTGTTCTTCATGGTTTCTATCAC
This sequence comes from Picea mariana, assembly GCA_032191745.1. Classification (NCBI taxonomy): domain Eukaryota; kingdom Viridiplantae; phylum Streptophyta; class Pinopsida; order Pinales; family Pinaceae; genus Picea; species Picea mariana. The sequence goes on along the minus strand of JASDQU010739722.1, from coordinate 36,269 downwards.
CATTTTTGCTGTGTCAATGCCTGTTCATGAAAATCCAGGAATTTTTAAACAAATCACTGCAACTATGATAGATCCATCTTGAGAGATGCTTACGTAAACCAACATATCCCATGAGATTAAAGAAAAGAGAATGGGACTGACATACCCGAAAGATAACCACCATGTGTATATCCATTGAATTTCTGGCTAGTATGTTCTCCTGTGAAGTAGATGGGACCGACCGGTTTCTGCACTCAAATAACATTTCGTGCGCAACATGATATTCAGACCAACTGAATGTTTGTTAGGCAGATGAAGATATTATATTGTCATCGTGTTTTTATCTTACCTTTATGTCGTGGAAGTGCTTCGGGCTGACGAAAATTGGGTAATTACTGTAACTTCCCCGCTGAAACCGGTTATTCCACCACATTGGAATCAGAATTTGCTCTGCTTCAGGAATCCCATCGCCGAACATTTTTCTCAGAACCGCCATTGCTTCTGCTTTGGTTTTCTCATCGCCCTGTTCCTCTATACGCCTAGATTCGTCGTCTGTGACTGTTACAACCAAGATGTTCGATCCCGAATATGCTTTCTCCATGTGCTGCAATATATTTAATAATTCCATGAGTACTGAATATATGCAGTAATATCAACACAACCAAATAAAGTATATATATCAATGCACTTATATGCAACAAAACATATTTTCTTTTACAGAGGAAACGTCTACAAAGAAATTGTTTTCTAGTGGAAAGCATATAAAGAATCAAATGGACATTGGACCTAATGGCTGCCATTGAAATCAAACCACCTTTTCATAAGCTATTATATCCCCTGTCTGTTCGATTCCTTTTCGTTTTTCCCCACCGTGTTATTTAATTTGTAACGTATTTTTGTTGTGCATATAAAATTGTTTGATGTCTGAATAGTTATGCTGAATTTAATTTTTTTAATAATATCTAATTGATCATATAATATTTGGTCGATCAATATGTATATACACACAAATATCCAAAGCTTTATATATTGATGCAGTTTCCGGCGATATATGTGACATTAACATCTCAACAAACATCCTAAAAACTATTTACTATTCATAGCCTGTGGCAGTATATGGACCATTAAATCTCTACACAGAAGCATCCAATTCTGTCCATATCCTCCTGCTGCAGCATGTGACAGAATATGCCTTGGAATACATCAACTGGCTCATTAAAGTTAAGTTCAAACATCCCATTCTGTCCATATCCTCCTGCTGTAGCATGTGGCAGTATATGTCTTTGAATACATCCACTAGCGCATTAAAGTTAAGTACAGTTTCGGGGTTAAGGCATTGCAGCTGGACCATTGACTTTGTGTATGCCCCCCCAATGACCCGAATCTGGATAAGTTTATAATTGCAGCTGAATGTACAAATGTCCCCCTAAAACCCACCTGCCAGAACGTATAATATCCTCGCTTTTCGTCGGCATACAGAAAGAATTCTGAACCATCCCCCGTGGGCCAGAACTTGCTGGGAAATTTCAAGAATATCTTTGTGTAAACTCTCATCTCACAGGAGAAGAAAGCTTTCCTTTTCCAACTCTGCACATCATTAATAATATCAATTTTTGTAAACGATAATGAAGCTTATACGAAAAACAATCCTTCCCAGTACGAGTAGGTTGAACCTGCGTATTTTGATAGCGGATGTAATTACATGCAGAGGAGGGTTAAACTTTATAAGATCGCTTTGAAGAACTCCCAGGCTGACAGACACAATAGCATACTTGCCACTGTAAACTGAGCCATCTTCTATCTTAACCCTAACGCCGCAGTTGGTATAATGGATTTCTCGAACAACCTAAGACATTCAAGATAATTCTGTCACAAAGCAGCTAAATAATCTTTGCCATCATTCAATGATATTTGACATGAAGATTCAGTGATGGACCGATTCCGGGCGTTTAGCGATTGGGCATGCACAGTTATACCTTGTCCAACTTTAGGCGCTCGTCGACCACATGACCGCCTTCAGATTCGAGGAATTCTTCCGCCAATTTATGGACGATGTATTCGTACCCTCGATCATCAGCAACCAAGAATTCCCGTGCTCCAAATTCGGTGTAAGTGGGAATTGGCTCCACTTCTGCATCCAAAACAACATTTGGTATCAGTAATTAGTGACGATTGCAATAGTGATAAAATGAGAATTATCACAGTATGGTGATACCTGCCATCTCAAAATCATGCAAAGCATAGTCTATTGCCAATTCCAACGGCGTTGATAGAATTCTGAAAAGGAAAGAAATTTTTCATTAAGACTTGCTAATTTTAATGGTATATTTCAAACTAGATGTTTACTGAGATATATACATTCTATATAACTAGCACAGCAGCTAAATAGCTGCTGGTTAACGTCGAAAGGCTGATAAGATGAAACAAATTCTTAAAAGAATATATTAAATTTTATTGTTGATTAATAAATAAACGGTTGCACTTCATTTATCTGGTGTTAATATTTTAATTTATGTTAATCACTTACGTGGCAATCAATTAGCTATCAAAGTAATTTTTAAATATGATTAGGTAAATGTAAAAAAGTAAACACATAAACGGATGTCTTTATAATAGCTAAGAAGTTAATGATTGAAATCACAGCCATTTATTTTGTGTGACTACTAAAAATATTCCAGCCATATTTAATCCTGTCCATAGAAAACTTATTAAGCACTAAACCCCTATTAAATCTGCCCATTGTCAATAGGTGTACACCTTTCGGCGTAATAATTGTATTTAAAGGTATATTCTAAACTTAACTTAGGATAAAATAATTGTGTTCAATAGTTATTCTAAATTCAGTATAATCTAATATTGATCATGGATAAAGTATATATCTTCAATAAATACTAATTTTTTTTATTAATCCATATCCATTATCCCCAAAACATCAAATTCCTATAATACAAATCTTTCATAAGAAAAAAAGGTGCGAATCTACAGTGACAATATTCCTCAATCAATGTTGATCTGCATACTTACACTTCGTGAATTACATTGTCTTTTAATGGCGGATCTGGATTCGCCGTTGCCGTCCCATCAGCCATTCTGGAAGCAGCTTCAGTTGCCAAAGCACGATTAGCGGAATCCACCGCCGACTCATAACAAGCTGCAGCAACAGATCCAGCTACTCTAGCACCGCTGTAATGCGTAAATGTTATTTAAATCACAATTTTACATTATTTAATTTTTTTTTCTAAATACACAAATAGATTCAGCATTGTCAAAAATTCAAAAACAATTGGAATTTGTAATTTGAAATTTTCTGAATTTCAATTTCAATGATGGAAAAAAATGTGTCAAAAACTCAAAAACAATTGGAATTTGTCATATGAAATTCACCAAAATTTGAAATTTTCTGAATTTCAATTTCAATGGTTGAAAAAAATGTCCTGAAGTAAAGTAAATATTGGAAACATGTTAACTAATTTCCTCATGCGGTCACATGCACATAAATACAGTTATGTTAATGGGTATGCATGCAATCTATTTATAAACTGTTCATGTAATGATATATTCATGATCAGTTTGTGTGACTGAGAGATAGATGTTATATATGCGAGCATACCCATATAGGTGTGAGTACAATGTGAGTGCAAGCTTGTGCAAGCTGTGTAGTGAGCAGAGTGTGTGTGAGGAGAAGATGATTGTATGCCTATGAAGGCTAATGGAATTCTCCTTTGAATAATAAGAATACCAATAATAATTATCAATGATTCTTTTCCTCATTAAATTTCCACATAAATCACTGTGTCAAATTGTGAAATTATTATACTTGGTTTAATGCGTATTTGATCTTACATATTTGTACTCTATTTTATGCCATGTTTTTCTTCTGCTACCCAACACTACCCAACACTAAAAGCATTCTATCTATTTTTTTTTTTTTAAATATCATTTGTTTCCTCGTAATCATTTTGACTCATTTTATTTGTTTCCTCGTAATCATTTTGACTCATTTTAAAACAATCAGATGACTAAAATTTTGGAAAAAAAAAGTAAATAAGGAATTTTTCCTCACAGAACAAAATAATCTGAGAGTAAATTTGTACAGTTATCCTAAATATATTTCATCTGATATCTGCTAACATATACATATACAACCATAACTGCTGCATAGCTGGTGCATATTCCTTGTTTCGGATAATACCTTTGTTCATAGATGTTGAATGCGGCATTGCTATAATCAGAGTAACGGGTGCGGATACTGTGTTTGGTGACCAGTTCCCAGATGGGGTTTAATTTATGACCTCCAACGCCTGCTACCCATCCTGCACCACACTCTACTGTAAAACCAGCGAACTCATGCTTCATCAGCCGCCCACCAATTCGATCTGTGGCCTCCAGAATCAGAAAGTCTTCAATTCCATTCTCTGCCAGAACCTTAGCAGCCACTATCCCTGCAACCCAGTTTACACAGAAGGATAAGTAAACAATAGGCACAAACAAACTAATTGCATTTTCCTCCATACAAATCCAATTTCGTTACCAGAAATGCCCGCGCCGACTACAATGACACTGCTACATGAGGAGATTGAAGCTGCTGAAGAATCCATACGGCTGATAAAGTACAGGCTACGTCTTTCAAAGCCGATTCATATATATATATGTGGCAATTACTGTATTACTGTGTTTGACAGAAAATCTCTACTTCTTTACACGTAAGACATTAGTCGGGCGATTCTCGTATTTACAGAAAA
>JASDQU010739721.1:170548-181158 GCA_032191745.1 Picea mariana | reverse complement strand
CTGGGATGGCGAGGAATGCTACATCACCAATCGCCCATAAGTTGTAAAATCATAAACATGGCACGATTTTCATTAAACAAATCATTCTTCTAAAGTTTTCAAAATGACAAAAGTATCCACATTCCAAAACATCTACTTTCATTATAAATATTGTTTGGTTAAATTGAAACCAAATAACTTCTGGTTTATGCTTTAGGAATTTGAAATTAAAGAATATTCTATTATATCAAAAATTACTCAAATGGAAAGTGAAATAACCTACTTACAATCATAAATTATTCACTAAGTTCAAAAAACATTAATTAAAATCCAAGAAATTTAAATTTCATTGACCATTCATAATTTGAAGATAAAACATAGAAATAAAAAACTTAATATGATGAAACACTACTCCAAAATGTCAATTTAAAATGTATGTTCATGTCAAAGACAATTAAAAAAAAACAAATACCAACTAAAATCTCAAATACAAATTATCAAAGAAATCATTAAAAAACATTTACTACAACTTTAAAACTTCATTTCCAAACTTAAGGTAGGAAATCGAAGTTCACTCGTTCTTGGTAAAAAATCACAATACTAATCTCTAATTGAATAAAAGAAAATTTCCAGAGAAAATTGCACATTATATTTATGATAACATAATCCTTTTACTTGGTTGTCTCATCACATAACTAGTAAAACCAGTCATATAACTAGTCTTCAGTCCCATTTGGTTCTATATCAAGGTTACAATCAACTGCATATTCTCAGCAAAACCCCAAGGCAGAAAATATTGTCCATGCATCAAAATAACAGATCATTGCGTATGCAGAAAAAAAAACCGCTACCAGAAAAAACGTAGATCATGCCAGGAAAAGCATAGATACAAAATTACAACTTTAAAAGGATGATAGGTCCCTCATGGTCTTCATTCCATTGGTTGTAGGCGATATGACCCCCGGGCGAGTGTAAATCCTTTTTTGACAGTCCATCAGCCATTGTATTTCTTTCTCGATAGATATGAGCAAAAGAAATAGACTTGAAAAAAGGCATTAAGTTAGATATTCTATTTTTCTAGCTCTCCAGATTGGCCACCTGTAATATGCCTTTACCATTAAGCCAATTTATAACAGTCAATGAGTCCCCCATCAAATGTAGTTCTTGAATATCGAGGCTTTTGGCTAATATAATGGATGCCCAAGCTCCCATAAGTTTTGCCTTAGAATTAGTACCTAAAATACAGTTTAATGTCCATAGGTATTCAAATAAATTATTAATTTGGATTACTCCTCCCACTCCACATAGATTTTCATTGTGTTGTGAGGCCCCATCAAACCATGCAAGAACCTTGTCTTCAGGGAAAGAGATAGGTTGTAGTCTTTTTTAAGAGACTGCAGTATTGATTTGCTTCGTGACCACGGATCCTCTTGCAATAAAGAGGATTTTATTCGCCGATGGTGATCGTTCTTCAAAAAGTTTTTTGTTCTTGTCCTTCCATATAAACCAACAAATGAAGGCAGCCAGTTCTCTAATTGGATTGTTTTGAAAAGACCAGTTTTGAAAGCATTCAAGAACTGTATCTCCATTCCATCCATTTGCCAAGTTTAAGCTCAATTTAACTTTTTTCCAAATTAAAACTGTGAATGGGCAGCTAACAAATAAATGTTGGCTCGACTCTTCATTTGATCTACACATAAAACAAATATCAGGGCCAAACCAACCCCTCCTCTATAGGTTTTTCCATGTGAGAATCTTATCCTCCAGTAAAAGCCACAAGAAAAGTTTAAGTTTTAAAGGACAACTCCATTTCCATAAATGGATTCTCTACCCTTCAGCCTTCCCCGACCATAACTTGTTAGAAAGAGTGTTGTAAACATTTTTCACTGAGATAAGACTTGTATTATCATCTCCTATCCAAGAAAGTTCATCAGGATTTTCCTTAGGACAATGCCAACATGCAAAAGAAAGTTTCTATATTTTTCCCACTCGCAACCAAGCTCCCCCTCCAGTCCCAACTCAGTGCTAGTAATCCAATTCTGACCCAGCAGGCTAAAAGATGATGGGCGACTTGCTTGATATAGAAAAAAGATGTGTTTTCTATTAATTTCACAAGTCAGATTCTCTGAAAGAATGGAAGCTTCTTTCAAACCACTAATAGTATCCCTCCCAATAATGATCACTTTCCCCGAACGAGGAGTCCATGCTACCCTATGAAGGATGATTGGAAAAGTGTTTAGGATGTTTTTCCAAGATTGGGAGCCAAAGGATGAAAAACTCTCAGTCGACCACAACCAAGTGCTCACGGGAACATGTGGTAAATATTTCTCTTTGATAACTCGGTGCCAGATTCTCGGCTTCATCAAAGCACGCCATAAAGTATTAATAGATAAATCTCTATAGAAAACAAAGATATTACGTAATCCCCATCCTCCAAGTTGTTTAGGCTTTGCTATAGCTTGCCAATTACAAAGATGGTAGCACTTTTTTGCTTTACTCCCAGACCAAAGGAAAGCATAACTAAGTCTGTGTAACATAGTTAACACAGTTATAGAAATATGGGTGAGTGTCATCCAACACACCGGTAAACTTTCGAGCACATCTTTTATAGGAACTAATCGACCTCCCAAAGTGGGCCACTTATTACACCAAAGGTTGATCCTCGACTCAAACCTGTCAACTAACCATTGCCAATCCATAGTTTTATAGCTCCCTAGCTTCAGATGATAACCCAAATATTTGAAGCCTAAGCTAAGATATTTAACAGGATAACCGAGAACATCGACAAATTTCTGAAGGGATCCAATGTCAACAACCGTATGCAAAACAGTGGATTTTTGGATGTTTATGATCAACCCTGAAGCCCGACAAAACACTTGAACTATACTTTGTATTTTTTCCCATTCGGCTAAAGAAGCTTTTGTCGTAATAAGAATGTTGTCCACAAAAAGTAAATGTAGGATCCTTATCAAACTGGATACTTTAATTCCTTTTATCTGACAATTAGATTTTGCTTTCTTTAAAGCCAGACTAAGCCCCTCCATGACCAAGATAAATAGTAAAGGAGATAGCGGGCATCTCTGTCTCAAACCTTTACTACATTTAAAGAAATATGTAGCCTCTTCGTTTATTAAAGTAGCAAAGGTAGTGGAACTTACACAAGCCATGATCCAATTTGTGGTCTTTAACCCAAAGCCACTATGATGAAGTACAAGTCTTAAAAAATCCCAACTTGTACAGTCGTAAGCCTTCCTCAAATCAAGTTTCAATATTAATGTTTGCATCTTCTTTGTTCTAATGTTGTGAAGACATTCCTCTGCAGTTCCTATAGCATCCAAGATTTGCCAACCTTTGATAAATCCAAGTTGTTCTTCTGAAAGTACTCTGGATAGAATTGGTCTTAGTCTTTTTGCGATGACTTTTGAAATTATTTTGTAACAAAGGTTACAAAGAGATATTGGTCGGAAATCATTGAAAACTGTAGGTTTATTGACTGTTGGGATCAAAGCCACAAAAGTGGAGTTGATCGAAGAAATTACCTCCCCTTTCAATCTAGTTTCCTCGACCATTTCCACCAAATCCTGACCTAGGAGCTCAAAAAAACAATGATAAAACTCAATAGTCCAACCGTCAGGTCCAAGGCTTTTATCTCTGGCAAAACCTTTAATAACTTCAAAAACTTCATCCTTTGTTACTTCCTTTTCTAAATCCTGAACCTCCAAAGCATTTACAAAAGTGGGAGATAATCTAACTGATTCCAATCGTTCTTCCATGAAAGTCTGGCCTGTATCATTGAAAAAGGAGTTGAAATGTCTGACTGCTTCATCTTTGATAGCTTGTTGTCCCGAGTGTACTTTTCCTTCCTCGTCATTTATTTCCGAGATAAATTTCTTGTTTCTTCTATGGCTAGCATAAAGATGAAAAAACTTTGTATTTCTATCTCCACTCTTAATCCAAATCACCCGACTTTTTTGTCGCCAGTTCTCTTCTTCTGCCAATAGGTAACGATTTCTTTCAAATTCAAGCTTGGACAAATTTATAAAATCCTCCATAGTAGAAAGTCTCAGATTTATATTAGTGTATACTAAATCAATTGCTTTCTCAACTTTTAACAGATCATCTTGGTCCTTTTGTCTTTTCACTTTGGCCCATACCTTAACTCTTTCCTTTAAAAGCCTTAAATTTTTAACCAATTGTCTTTGAGCTCCAATTGTATTTATATGTCAAGGATCATTCCATACTTGTCTAGCAATTTGCACAAAGGAATCATCCTTTAACCAGTCCCGATTTAATTTGAAAGGAGAAGCGACTGTCGAAAAACATGATTTGAATTCCAACAACACAGGAGCATGATCAGACAAACAGGGATACTCAACCTAAGTTCGAAATTTCTGAAATTTTTGAAATAAGAGATTCTGCTATAAGGAAATGGTCAAGTCTCTTTGTAATTCATGCATCACCTAATCTGCCATTTCGCCAAGTCGCCACTTTTTTCACCGGAGCTACATCAACTAGGTCATTTTTATGAAAAAGAGCTTTGAAGAAACCTACCAATGAGTCCAGCTGCGCTGACTTTCCCCATATTTCAGTTGGGGAAGTTGTTAAGTTTAGATCACCTACTAGAATTAAATCATTGAGTCTTAAAAAACCAGAATCCTCTAACGCTTCCCAGAAAACTTTGCGATCCTGACAGGGTCCATAAACATTTAGAAAAGAAAGCCTTCTTTTGTCGAATCTTGATGTTCCTGACAAAAAAATCCCACCAATACATAAATAAAGAGCCAAATCAAACAAGGAAGGGTCCCATGACACCAAAAGTCCTCCAGAGGTTCCAACTGCACTGATCGCACATACACACCAGTCCGGTTTTAACTTATTCATGGAGGATCTGGCTTTTTCCGCTGACACCAACGTCTCTTGAAGAAAAATGATATTTGGAGAAGTTTTACACAGTAATCTATGAAAGGAGGCCATTTTTAGGGGCCCTCCAATCCCTCTTAAATTTGTGGTGAGCAAAATCATGGTTTAACCCTGGCTTGGGTCTTTATGCCTCTAAGCACCCTTTGTTTAGAAGAAGAAGCAGGAGTATCCAAATTTTTTATACCAGCCCCTGCCAATCGTCGACCACTTCTCGTTTTAAGAGGAGAAAGCTCGAAGCCCAAGCCTCGTGACCACGCAGGGTCTGAACAGGAGGAAGTAACACTTGGCTTACGGGACTCCGAATAACCTATCTCTTTTGATCTGTCCACGGGAGTATTCCCCATATAATTCATTAACGGGATAGGGGTCGTAGACTTTGCTAGTGGGGAGATCAAATCGGACATAACCCTATTCAAAACTGAATCACTTGTAGGCGATTCCCTATAGCCCGAGACAAAATGCAAATCATCACCTTGCATCGAAGGTTCAGGAATACTAGCAAAATCCCTCACTATTGGAAAAACATTCAAATCATCACTGTGTACCGGAGGAAAAGGTAAATTGACGGAGGCCGAGGCTATAGGAAAAACCTCTAATGGGGGTTTTTCTCCCATCCCACCCAAGACAAGCTCAACATCAACTACCACGGGTGACTTATCTCTAACAAATTCCTTCCCAAAAGATTGAATAGGGGTAAGATCCTTATTTAAAAGTTCTCTCTCCCATAAAGATAAAGAGTTAAAAATACTTGGACAGAAGAATTTTAACTTACCAACAAAGGATGTGTCCTTATCCTTAGGGTTGTCCTCCATGCTTAGTGTCAGAGACTTCGCTGCCTCATAATCATCCACCAACCTAGAAATCGTGTCTCCAAATTCTTCATCCGATGTGCCATTTTCATCATTTGCTCCCTGAATAAAGGTACAATTACTTCTCAGGTGCCCTATCCGTTTGCACCTAGAACAACAGAAAGGCAAACCTAAATAGTCCAACCTTTGAGTGAACAAGATGTCTCTCCATTCTATTTCTAAAACTTTTGATAAACCCGCATGGGTGTCCACCTCAGTCAAAATTCTAGCCATTCATTTGTCACTTGAAAGTAACGCATCTTCATAGACCCCGATATAGCGACCCAGACAATTTCCTATCGTCTCCAGTGCTCTGTGATTCCACAATTGTAAGGGCAGGTTTGGGAGAAGCACCCATAAGTGCCGAAAACTAAAATACTTAGTGGTTGGATTGAAATCGAATCTCCATCTTTTTAACATTAAGCTTCCACCATCAATTCTCCAAAAAACCTCCAGAATACGTTTAGTATCTCTCGGGCTTCTAAAGACAAAGCCTAACCATCCCCGAGATAAAGAAAGGAAAACATGACAGTAGCCTAAAAAAGGAAGCCAGTTTTTCTTTACCCATTCCTCTAGCTGAGTGGAACAATGAGAGCGATAGGCCACCCTAGAAACTACGGCGCAGAGCGCCAAGTTGCAGGATTCTTTCAAACCGACATCGGCCCCCATGACCAACCTTTGTCTCTGTCTCTTTGGTTTCCATAATTTGGCGGTGCGTCTCTCCTTAACAAACTTATCCGAAGGATTAGTCGTTTGGGACTTAGAGTTCTTAGTCCTATGTTCTCCGCTCCTCACACCAGCAACCTCTTCGCCTAGGCAACCTTGGTTTGTCTTTAGGGAGATAGGGAGATCTCTTCCATGTTTAACACTCGTATGTGTGAGGTAAGGGTCCTTTACAGAAGTTTTAAGTGGAGATGTGAAAGCCTTCTGTGGTGACCTTTCAAGACTGCAAGATCCCTTAATAACGTTTAATGAACGACGGTTGGCCTTATTTAAGTCACATAAAGAGTCTATCGATGCAAAAAATCCAATCCTCGCCCATTGTTCCTCGTCAGCCGCGCTAAGCAAGGCGCTGACCTCACACCCCATAAGGATGGCACTCGAAACCCCACAAAGCGCTCCACCTCTGCTTCTAGTCAAATCAACCTACTGTGTGATCAGTGGAGAATCATTAACTAGCCCGAAAACACCAAGCCCGTTAAAAACAAGGAAAAGACAATAGTTTTGAACCAAGTCATAGAAACCGCCTGGAAAGTCTCAAGAACCAAGTAAGAAAAAACTGCCTGGAAAGTCTCACCAGTAATGGCTAAAAACCCCAAAAAACCTGGAAAATTTATGGATCCCTTACTAGAAACCAATGTTAAAACTCCTCCAAAACAATAGTCTGTCCCCACCAACCTCATCCATCAAAAAGATTAAAAAAACAAGAAGAAACAGAGAGTATTCTCAGAAACAAGAGAATCCAAGAAAGTCGTTCCAAACAAACATAAAACCTCGCCCATCCTGTAGTCTTCACCGTGAAACCTGTAACAAAACCAAAGTTTAAGATTAAAAAAAAACTTTAAACCTCGCCCATCCTGAAGTCTTCATTTTGTCTTTTTAAACTTTTATGTTTTGGATTTTAAATTTCAAATTAATTGAATAATTTTTTACAAACACAAATTATTAAAAAGACCAAAACTTTAAAAAGAAAATAATACATTTATTTGAAAACTATATATTCATCCTTTCAAAAGTTCGAGGAATTTAAATAATTTCACCTCTCTATATTTCCAATAATATATAATCATCGAGTAACCATTAAGCTGATCTTATCTGTTGATTTTGGGTTTTCACAATATATATAAAAAGGTTTGGGATAATTCTTTATGAAAGCATAATTATTCTTCCATTCAATCCATAATAATTATTTCACACCTACATTAACCTTTTTCAATTGTTTTGACTTTGTTGCTAACTTCTAGGATTCATCTTATTGGACTTGTTTTTATGTGAGTTTTAAATACTCACTTACATTGTGTTGTTAATGGTTGTCTTTTATGTGAGTTGTGTTTCTTGGTAAGTTTTAATTTTAATGTTTTAGGTGTGTAGTTTTTAAGTTGAATTTTGAGTTTTTGAATTTTACTTTTAGGAATTTTCAAATTACGAATTTCTCTAATTAAATTGTTAGACAAAAATCTATATGCATGTCCCATAATTTTATTATTGAAGGATAATTATAGAGATCCACAAACCCCTCAACTATTAGATAACAATCCCATTGGAGCATCATCTACATTTAGTCATTTCTTTGTCTGTAACGTGTGGGCCTCTTAAACCATGAGAGGGACGTCTATTTTTATTGTTCTATGTTTTAATCGGATACAAAGGTAAAGGTTTTTCTACTACATCACAAGGATCAATACAAAGTTAACCGCCATATATCCCTATGGAAATATCTCCACCTACTAAGTCACATACTCACTTAATTTTCTATGAAAATATTCTAAATACAAGATTGGATACTCACTTAATTTTCTATGAAAAGATTCTAGATACAAGATTTATCCATATCAATCTTCAAGGTTAACGACCATATATACCCATGGAAATATCTCCACCTACTAAGTCACATACTCACTTAATTTTCTATGAAAATATTCTAAATACAAGATTGGATAATGACTTAATTTTCTATGAAAAGATTCTAGATACAAGATTTATCCATATCAATCTTCAAGATTAACAGCCATATATACTTATGGAAATATCTCCACCTACTAAGTCACATACTCACTTAATTTTCTATGAAAATATTCTAAATACAAGATTGGATACTGACTTAATTTTCTATGAAAAGATTCTAGATACAAGATTTATCCATATCAATCTTATATGTGTTGAAAATAAACATGGATTATTTCTAGAACCCAATAAAGTATATATCTTTTTTAAGGGAAATAAAATTTCTCCAATGAAGTGAAAATTTAAAAAGATTATTTGGGAGCCCTTTTCTTCTAAAAATAAAAATACATGTGAACTTTGCCTGCTAGGGCTTCCATAACCTTGGTCCAACTAAAATTGTGTGTGATTGTTCACCATATAAACTTAGCAAACAAAATATCTCAATGGTGAATAAATACTTCCATGAATGTTCTGATCTTTCTGTTGATTTTGTTAGATATTATGTATAAATCAGACTTGAATATCCATTTAAATTTAATAGCTCTTATTAGATTGTAAGATTTGAATTGCTTTCAAATCCAACAACCTATAATCCACTACAACATCATTCAATACTAGGTAGCAAACTAGATATTGATCTTCTCTTATTGTGAGCAATGGTACTAATACGGCTGCATGTGCAATGGTACCAATACAGTTGGGATATAGGTTTGTTTTCCACGCAGTCAGCACAGGTCGCAGTCTGTATTTCTAATGCAACGAATTATAAGACCGACAATACGGCTCCTTCATAATTACAAGCAGCTCTTCCAAAGGCTTTTGAATGGTAAAATGGTAATTTCATTTTATTTTTTTAAGCTGTTACATAGGTGTTGTTTAATTGTATTCTTTTTTTTAAATTAGGTAGCATCTCTTGAATTGCATTCTCCTTCTTCTGTGAATGATAACTTAGATTGCTAACAGCTACGGTTTTGATAACAGTTCAAATAAATACACAACAATGAATTGATATGGGCTTGATGTGGAAGCTTCTGTTATAGCATTTTGTGACAGTGCCTTCACTCGATTTACAAGCAACAACAATAACCTTCTTTAATTTTGGCAACTTTTCTCTTTCTATTTCTTAGTTTTTTCTATTAACTAAGCTTGATAAGAATGTTTTAGGATAAACTTTTTAAGTTTTGGTTATTTCCAGGAGATATTTTTTGTTTAATTTTGTGTGATATCTGGTTCGTTGGATCTGCAATTTTGAGTGGCTAAGTGAATATAATCTAGATTATGTTACCAGATTATGGGGGAAAAGGCCAAAACATAGAAAGTTTAGACAATACCGATAAGAATTTGTATATGTTTTGAAAAGATTAAGGGCCAACAGAGATTTTTAATTTCATGAAGTAGCATTGGTGAGGTCTAATTATTCTTTTACTAGTACAACTTAAGTGAGCTTAATGGTTAAGAATATGTGTTTCCTCCTTGGAAGTTACAGGTTCAAATCCAAGGTTAAATTAAAAAAAAATACCCAAACACATTCAAAATTTGTAAAACATTATTTTTTTAAAAATTGATATGTTGTGCACCCCAAATAACTAAATGCACCATGACATCTTTATATAAGGCACATCATTAAAGGGTAAAATGAAATTTTATATTTCAAAATATTAGTCCATGGTACTTGCAATTCATATAAGCATACCCTTTTTGGTGCAAATCATATAAGCATACCCTTTTTGGTGAAATATTTTTTAAAAAATCACTTGTTGATGCGCTATGGACATATAACCACATGGATGTATTGTATATAGGGCAAATCACAATAGGTTTTTTTTTTTAATACCAATCTAATTTTTCATTTTTACTATCCATGAATGCTTCCAAAACCTTCAAGCATCGATGCAATTTGTCTCCGTGCAAGCATCCCATTATCTCATGCTTTTGAATTGTTGGATTTCACTAACAATTTTCATCCACAATGAATTTTAGTTTGTTTTTTAAATTGTCAAAACCCTCCAAATTGAGTTTTTTTAATTTTCAACAACCATGCCTCCTCTACAGAAACAAGACTAAGAAAATTCTTTGTTATATCCTAATTTACATTATCATATATGTGGTTTTCAAATTTAGCTTGTAAATTCATTTTTTTTCTTCGATTTTTGGAAAAAAAAATGTTGCAGTGTGGCTCTCTATATTTTTATGGACCCT
>JASDQU010739721.1:143845-170240 GCA_032191745.1 Picea mariana | reverse complement strand
TATTTCTTGTTATTTTGATTGTATTCCAGTACAGATCCATGAGATTTGACTGATGTTTAGTCTATATTTTCAGTAGGCGAGTTGTATTCCCATGCATGCACCATTGTTATTCAGAATATTGAGTTGTTGTTATTCTATGCTATTGCATGCATCATTTTATGATTGTTAAACCTTTGTTATGCAACATGCAACTATAATAACCTACATGCAACCATAATAACTGACATGCAAACACTTTAAATGAAGAACCTCGTCATCAACCACTAAAACGCATCCAGAAACCCCCAGTGTATCAGATCAGCACGCTGGAGCAGTAAGACAGTAGCAAATATTTTGATCATCTGGATCAGGGATATTTCACAAAACAGTGGATTTTTGGATGTTTATGATCAACCCTAAAGCCCGACAAAACACTTGAAGTATACTTTGTATATTTTCCCATTCGGCTAAAGAAGCTTTTGTCATAATAAGAATGTCGTCCACAAAAAGTAAATGTAGGATCCTTATCAAACTGGATACTTTAATTCCTGTTATCTGACCATCAGATTTTGCTTTCTTTAGAGCCAGACTAAGCCCCTCCATGACCAAGATAAATAGTAAAGGAGATAGCGGGCATCTCTGTCTCAAACCTTTACTACATTTAAAGAAATATGTAGCCTCTTCGTTTATTAAAGTAGCAAAGGTAGTGGAACTTACACAAGCCATGATCCAATTTGTGGTCTTTAACCCAAAGCCACTCTGATGAAGTACAAGTCTTAAAAAATCCCAACTTGTACAGTCGTAAGCCTTCCTCAAATCAAGTTTCAGTATTAATGTTTGCATCTTCTTTGTTCTAATGTTGTGAAGACATTCTTGTGCAGTTCCTATAGCATCCAAGATTTTCCGACCTTTGAGAAATCCAAGTTGTTCTTCTGAAAGTACTCTGGATAGAATTGGTCTTAGTCTTTTTGCAATGAATTTTGAAATTATTTTGTAACAAAGGTTACAAAGAGAGAATGGTCGGAAATCATTGAAAACTGTAGGTTTATTGACTTTTGGGATCAAAGCCACGAAAGTGGAGTTGATCGAAGAAATGACCTCCCCTTTCAATCTCGTTTCCTCGACCATTTCCACCAAATCCTGACCTACGAGCTCAAAAAAACAATGATAAAACTCAACAGTCCAACCGTCAGGTCTAGGGCTTTTATCTCTGGCAAAACCTTTAATAACTTCAAAAACTTCATCCTTTGTTACTTCCTTTTCTAAATCCTGAACCTCCAAAGCATTTACAAAAGTGGGAAATAATCTAACTGATTCCAATCGTTCTTCCATGAAAGTCTAGCCTGTATCATTGAAAAAGGAGTTGAAATGTCTGACTGCTTCATCTTTGATAGCTTGTTGTCCCGAGTGTACTTTTCCTTCCTCGTCATTTATTTCCCAGATAAATTTCTTGTTTCTTCTATGGCTAGCATAAAGATGAAAAAACTTTATATTTCTATCTCCACTCTTAATCCAAATTGCCCGACTTTTTTGTCACCAGTTCTCTTCTTCTACCAATAGGTAACGATTTCTTTCAAATTCAAGCTTGGACAAATTTATAGAATCCTCCATAGTAGAAAGTCTCAGATTTATATTAGTGTATACTAAATCAATTGCTTTCTCAACTTTTAACAGATCATCCTGGTCCTTTTGTCTTTTCACTTTGACCCATACCTTAACTCTTTCCTTTAAAAGCGATAAATTTTTAACCAATCGTCTTTGAGCTCCAATTGTATTTGTATGTTGAGGATCATTCCATACTTGTCTAGCAATTTGCACAAACGAATCATCCTTTAACCACTCCAGATTTAATTTGAAAGGAGAAGCGACTATCGAAAAACATGATCCGAATTCCAACAACACAGGAGCATGATCAGACAAACATGGATACTCAACCCAAGTTCGAAATTTTTGAAATGATGAAATAAGAGATTCTACTATAAGGAAACGGTCAAGTCTCTTTGTAATTCATGCATCACCTAATCTGCCATTTCGCCAAGTCGCCACTTTTTTCACAGGAGCTACATCAACTAGGTCATTTTTCTGAAAAAGAGCTTTGAAGAAACCTACCAATGAGTCCAGCTGCACTGACTTTCCCCATATTTCAACTGGGGAAGTTGTTAAGTTTAGATCACTTGCTAGAATTAAATCATTGAGTCTTAAAAAACTAGAATCCTCTAACGCTTCCCAAAAAACTTTGCGATCCTGCCAGGGTCCATAAACATTTATAAAAGAAAGCCTTCTTTTGTCCAATCTTGATGTTCCTGACAAAAAAATCCCACCAATACATAAATAAGGAGCCAAATCAAACAAGGAAGGGTCCCATGACACCAAAATTCCTCCAGAGGTTCCAACTACATTGACCGCACATACACACCAGTCCGGTTTTAACTTATTCATGGAGGATCTGGCTTTTTCCACTAACACCAACGTCTCTTGAAGAAAAATGATATTTGGAGAAGTTTTACACAATAATCTACGAAAGGAGGCCATTTTTAGGGGCCCTCCAATCTCTCTTAAATTTGTGGTGAGCAAAATCATGGTTTAACCCTGGCTTGGGCCTTTATGCCTCTAAGCGCCCTTTGTTTAGAAGAAGAAGCAGGAGTATCCAAAGTTTTTATACCAGCCCCTGGCAATCATCGGCCACTTCTTGTTTTAAGAGGAGAAAGCTCGAAGCCCAAGCCTCGTGACCACGCAAGGTCTGAACAGGAAGAAGTAACACTTGGCTTATGGGACTCTGAATAACCTGTCTCTGTCGATTTGTCCATAGGAGTATTCCCCATATAAGTCATTAACGGGATAGGGGTCGTAGACTTTTCTAGTGGGGAGATCAAATCGGACAGAACCCTAATCAAAACCGAATCACTTGTAGGCGATTCCCTATAGCCCGAGACAAAATGCAAATCATCACCTTGCACCGAAGGTTCAGGAATACTAGCAGAATCCCTCACTATCAGAAAAACATTCAAATCATCACTGTGTACTGGAGGAAAAGGTAAATTGACGGAGGCCGAGGCTACAGGAAAAACCTCTAATGGGGGATTTTCTCCCATCCCACCCAAGACATGCTCAACATCAACTAACACGGGCGACTTATCTCTAACAAATTCCTTTCCAAAAGATGAAACAGGGTTAAGATCCTTATTTAAAAGTTCTCTCTCCCATAAAGATAAAGAGTTAAAAATACTTGGACAAAAGAATTTTAACTTACCAACAAAGGATGTGTCCTTATCCTCAGGGTTTTCCTCCATGCTTAGTGTCAGAGACTTCGCTGCCTCATAATCATCCACCAGCCTAGAAACTGTGTCTCCAAATTCTTCATCCGATGTGCCATTTTCATCATTTTCTCCCTGAATAAAGGTACAATTACTTCTCAGGTGCCCTGTCCATCTGCACCTAGAACAACGGAAAGGTAGACCTAAATAGTCCAACCTTTGAGTGAACAAGATGTCTCTCCACTCTATTTCTAAAACTTCTGATAAACCCGCATGGGTGTCCACCTCAACCAAAATTCTAGCCATCCGTTTGTCACTTGAAAGTAACGCATCTTCATAGACCCCGATATAGCGACCCAAACAATTTTCTATCGTCTCCAGTGCTTCGTGATTCCACAATTGTAAGGGCAGGTTTGGGAGAAGCACCCATAAGTGCTAAAAACTAAAATACTCAGTGGTTGGATTGAAATCGAATCTCCATCTTTTGAACATTAAGCTTCCACCATCAATTCTCCAAAAAACCTCCAGAATACGTTTAGTATCTCTCGGGCTTCTAAAGACAAAGCCTAACCATCCCCGAGATAAAGAAAGGAAAACATGATAGTAGCCTAAAAAAGGAAGCCAATTTTTCTTTACCCATTCCTCTAGCTAAGTGGAACAACGAGAGTGATAGGCCACCCTAGCAACTACGGCGCAGAGCGCCAAGTTGCAGGATTCTTTCAAATCGACATCAGCCCCCATGACCAACCTTCGTCTCTGTCTCTTTGGTTTCCAGACTTTGGCGGTGCGTCTCTCCTTAACAAACTTATCCGAAGGATTAGTCGTTTGGGACTCAGAGTTCTTAGTCTTATGTTCTCCGCTCCTCACACCAGCAACCTCTTCGCCTAGACAACCCTGGTTTGTCTTCAGGGAGATAGGGAGATCTCTTCCATGTTTAACAATCGTATGTGTGAGGTAAGGGTCCTTTACAAAAGTTTTAAGTGGAGATGTGAAAGCCTTCTGTGGTGGCCTTTCAAGACTGCAGGATCCATTAATAACGTTTAATGAACGACGGTTGGCCTTATTTAAGTCACATAAAGAGTCTATCGATGCAAAAAAGCCAGTCCTTTCCCATTGTTCCTCGTCAGCCGCACTAAGCAAGGCGATGACCTCACGCTCCATAAGGATGGCACTCGAAACCCCACAAAGGGCTTCACCTCTGCTTTCAGTCAAATCAACCTACTGTGTGATCAGTGGATAATCATTAACTAACCCAAAAACGCCAAGCCCGTTAAAAACAAGGAAAAGATAGTGGTTTTGAACCAAGTCAGAGAAACCGCCTGGAAAGTCTCAAGAACCAAGTCAGAAAAAACCGCTTGGAAAGTCTCACCATTAATGACTAAAAACCCCAAAAAACCTGGAAAATTTACGGATCCCTTACTAGAAACCAATGCTAAAACTCCTCCCAGACAATAGTCTGTCCCCACCAACCTCATCCATCAAAAAGATTAAAAAAACAAGAAGAAACATAAGGTATTCTCATAAACAAGAGAATCCAAAAAAATCGTTCCAAACAAACATAAAACCTCGCCCATCCTGTAGTCTTCACCGTGACACCTACAACAAAACCAAAGTTTAAGATTCAAAAAAAACTTTAAACCTCACCCATCCTGTAGTCTTCATTTTGTCTTTTTGAACTTTTATGTTTTGGATTTTAGATTTCAAATCAATTGAATAATTCTTACAAACACAAATTATTAAAAAGACCAAAACTTTAAAAAGAAAACAATGCATTTATTTAAAAACTATATATGCATCCTCTCAAAAGTTCGAGGAATTTAAGTAATTTCACCTCTCTATATTTCCAATAATATATAATCATCAAGTAACCATTAAGCTTGTCTTATCTTTTGATTTTGGGTTTTCACCATATATATAAAAGGTTTGGGATAATTCTTTATGAAAGCATAATTATTCTTCCATTCAATCCCTAATAATTATATCACACCTACATTAACCTTTTTCAATTGTTTTGACTTTGTTGCTAACGTCTAGGATTCATCTTATTGGATTTGTTTTTATGTGAGTTTTAAATAATAACTTACCATAACTAACTTACATTGTGTTGTTAATGGTTGTCTTTCATGTGAGTTGTGTTTCTTGGTAAGTTTTAATTTTAATGTTATAGGCGTGTAGCTTTTAAGTTGAATTTTGAGTTCTTGAATTTCACTTTTAGGAATTTTCAAATTATGAATTTTTCCAATTAAATTGTTAGACAAAAATCGACATGCATGTCCCATAATTTTATTATTGAGGGATAATTCTAGAGATCCACAAACCCCTCAACTATTGGGTAACAATTCTATTGGAGCATCACTTACACTTAATCATTTATTTGTCTGCAAAGTGTGGGCCTCTTAAACCATGAGAGGGACGTCTATTTTTATTGTTCTATGTTTTAATTGGATACAAAGGTAAAGGTTTTTCTACTACATCACAAGGATCAATACAAAGTTAACCGCCATATATCCCTATGGAAATATCTCCACCTACTAAATTAGATACTCACTTAATTTTCTGTGAAAAGATTCTAAATACAAGATTGGATACTCACTTAATTTTCTATGAAAAGATTTATCCATATCAATCTTCAAGGTTAACGGCCATATATATTTATGGAAATATCTCGGATACTGACTTAATTTTCTATGAAAAAATTCTAAATACAAGATTTATCCATATCAATCTTCAAGGTTAACGACCATATATACCTATGGAAATATCTCCACCTACTAAGTCACATACTCACTTAATTTTCTATGAAAATATTCTAAATACATGATTGGATATCGACTTAATTTTCTATGAAAAGATTCTAGATACAAAATTTATCCATATCAATCTTATATGTGTTGAAAATAAACATGGATTATTTCTAGAACCCAATAAAGTATATATATATATATATATATATATATTTTTAAGAGAAATAAATTTTCTCCAATAAAATGAAAATTTAAAAAGATTCTTTGGGCGCCCTTTTCTTCTAAAAATAAAAACACATGTAAACTTTGGCTGCTAGGGCTTCCATAACCCTGGTCCAACTAAATTGTGTGTATGATTGTTCACCATATAAATTTAGCAAACAAAATATTTCAATGGTGAATAAATACTTCCATGAATGTTCTGATCTTTCTGGTTAGATATTATGTATCAATCAGACTTGAATATCCATTTAAATCTAATAGCTCTTATTAGGTTGTAGGATTTGAATTGCTTTCAAATCCAACAACCTATAATCCACTACAACATCATTCCATACTAGGTAGCAAACTAGATATTGACCTTCTCTTCTTGTGAGCAATGGTACTAATACGGCTGCATGTGCAATGGTACCAATACAGTTGGGATATAGGTTTGTTTTCAACGCAGTCAGCACAGGTCGCTGTCTATATTTCTAATGCAACGAATTATAAGACCGACAATACGGCTCCTTCATAATTACAAGCAGCGCTTCCAAAGGCTTTTGAATGGTAAAATGGTAATTTCATTTAATTTTTTTAAGCTGTTGTATAGGTGTTGTTTAATTGTATTCTTTTTTTTTCAATTAGGTAGCATCTCTTGAATTGCATTCTCCTTCTTCTGTGAATGATAACTTAGATTGCTAACAGCTACGGTTTTGATAACAGTTCAAATAAATACACAGCAATGAATTGATATGGGCTTGATGTGGAAGCTTCTATTATAGCATTTTGTGACAGTGCCTTCACTCGATTTACAAGTAACAACAATAACCTTCTTCAACTTTGGCAACTTTTCTCTTTCTATTTCTTAGTTTTTTTTACTAATTAAGCTTGATAAGAATGCTTTAGGATAAACTTTTTAAGTTTTGGTTATTTTCAGGGGATATTTTTTGTTTAATTTTGTGTAATATTTGGTTTGTTGGATCTGCAGTTTTGAGTAGCTAAGTGAATATAATCTAGATTATGTTACCAAATTATGGGGAAAAAAGCCAAAACATAGAAAGTTTAGACAATACGGATAAGAATTTGTATATGTTTTAAAAAGATTAAAGGCCAACATAGATTTTTAATTTCAGGAAGTAGCATTGGTGAGGTCTAATTATTCTTTTAACAGTACAGCTTTAGTGAGCTTAATGGTTAAGAATATGTGTTTCCTCCTTGGAGGTTACAGGTTCAAATCCAAAGTTAAATTTAAAAAAAAATACCCAAACACATTCAAAATTTGTAAAACATTATTTTTTGAAAAATTGATATGTTGTGCACCTCAAATAACTAAATGCACCATGGCATCTTTATATAAGGCACATCATTAAAGGGTAAAATGAAATTTTATATTTCAAAATATTAGTCCATGGTACTTGCAAATCATATAAGCATACCCTTTTTGGTGCAAGAGTAGCTTTAAATATTTTTTTTTAAAAATCACTTGTTGATGCACTATGGACATATAACCACATGGATGTATTGTATATAGGGCAAATCACAATAGGTTTTTTTTTTTAATACCAATCTAATTTTTCATTTTTACTATCCATGAATGCTTCCAAAACCTTCAAGCATCGATGCACTTTGTCTCCGTGCAAGCATCCCATTATCTCATGCTTTTGAATTGTAGGATTTCACTAACAATTTTCACCCACAACGAATTCTAGTTCGTTTTTGAAATTGTCAAAACCCTCCAAATTGAGTTTTTTATTTTTATTTTCAACAACCATGCCTCCTCTACAGAAACAAGACTAAGAAAATTCTTTGTTATATCCTAATTTACATTATCATATATGTGGTTTTCAAATTTAGCTTGTAAATTCTTCTTTTTTTTTTCGATTTTTTGAAGAAAAAAAATGTTGCAGTGTGGCCCTCTATATTTTTATGGACCCTATAACAATGTCTTTACAAGCCACATCACCGATGATACTTCATGGCATTCTACACACCAAACATTTGAATATGATTGGCATGTAAATGTATTGTGATTTTGGGTGTGATATAAAATGTTATGTGTCTAGTGTCACCATTGCATGGGATGCACATATGGATGATTCAACGCTCCAACTTCAATGCTATTCAAAAATGTTGACACGCCACCATGTCAAATTTACTTGCATTTATGACATGTAGTAAATTGATATGGACTAGTAGCATCATCTTCTAGTGCTACTAGTTATTTTACATGCACAGATAAACATAAGATAGCAATGTCTCGCAATGGTGGTGCATGTGGTTGTGGTGTTAATATCTCCATTTGATTCATCACATTACATATTGGATGTACCAAATGTTTGTGGCATGGTGACAAGGATTTGTAGCACCATGTATCGGTGCCATGTGCACCAATATTTAGACACACCGGTGTGTTTATTAATTTATTTTTAATCATTCCTTACATCGATGCATCACATTGGTAGGGCACGTGCCTTGTTCATAGAGTGCATTGACATGGTTTAGAAAGCACTGCTTTATAATATATGTAGATTGTATGAGCACATCATTATTGATGTTGAAGTTTATTACACATCACAAATGGTTCTTAGTATTAACATTAACGCACTGGATATGGTGTGCATAATTAAAATAGGTGACCGACTTGTTTTACATGTTTTTAAGCATCAAATTAAATATTCAATATTAAAGAATATTACAAATGATAATTTAGTACATATTTTTAGAATTTATATCTATATTTTTCGAATGAGGTTTGTGTGTGAATCAAGGATGACCACAATAACAACAAGTTGATCTGTATAACTTTTTGCATGTTGAGGGGGCTCAAGAGAGGGAGAGGAATCTATTTCCTTATCTCAGTATTGCTTAAACTCACCTTCTTTTGAGTGATGTTGGCCTGCTCAAGTTTTATGACGAAGCTAAATCTCTCAAGGGGAATGCAGAGTTATTGTGTCATTTGATTTGTTGTTAGGATCATGGCAGATAGCCCTTTAGGGCTAGTTCTAATATGTGGTATCAAATCACATAAGAGGGGGGTGGGGGGATTTACCCCATTTCTTTGTTGTTGTTGTAGGAGAGAGTGTATAGACATTACTGACCCCAGTGATTTCCAAGTTACTGGGGACTAGCTATACTTATATGCTTTTGGAGCCGAGGAGGTTAGGTGCTTGTGCTTTATGATCACGACACTAGCACACCATACCATTAATGGGCAACACACTAGTTTCCCTATGATGTATTAGGTAGATAGTATTTTTTAACAACCCAAATTAATCAGGTGGTATGTTGTTCTTATATGACAATTTTGTATTACTCTAGATAAATGTCGTAGCATGTTGGAGGGGGGACAACCCTTTCCCTTTGCCTCAAAGTTATTTTTAATTTTTGAAAGGTTTATAGTGACTCGATTTTCATTTGATTGTCATCCTCCTGGGCAGATGTCCAACATCTATATGAACATGTGGGGTTAAATGTTGCCCAAGAGGGGCCAACCAGAGTTATTGTGTAGGGTGGTCGGTGTCAATATTATTACTATGTTATATAATGAGGACGATTACATCATCAACCTTGTTTAGTATCCATATGCAGGGATGAACTTGTGAGGGTGTTTGAACATCATGTTTATTGTAACTGAGCCACTAGACCAAAGAGGTAATATCATTGTGATGTTTTGATTATTCTATTTTCATTTTTTTTTGTCATATTCAATGCACATGCTATTGATTATAATATTTTGTTTAAATTTTCTAATTGGTGTTTACTATTATATGAATATTAGCATGTGTCATGGTTAGGGGCCTCCTCCATAACCTAATATGGAGATGGTCAAGGCTGATGAGTCGCATTGGGAGCATAGATCTAGTATGTGCCCAATTCAATCAGATCTCTTGTTCCATCACAAGGCCACATATCTTAGAGAAATACATCAGTGTGCAATGGCATTCTTGCATAGTGAAGGTATTGATGTCTCTAGCTCTAGTGTTGGACATGGTAGTAGTTGATATGTATATTCATTATTATGATGTATATGTAATGTGTATATTTATTGTTGACATGTATATTCATTATTGTGATGTATATTTGATATGTATATGTATGGTTGATATGTGTATTCATAATTGTGATGTATATTTGAGATGTATATTCATCATTGTTGAGATGTCTAGTCATCATTGTTGAGATGTGTGTGTATTTAATAGTATTGTCCATGTATATGTGTAAGTGTGTTGATATTTGACATATATATTATTTTTTATGTTATTTTTTCATGATTAAAAATTGTTTATGATTCAATTAATGACTACATGAATTCATCAATTTTCAAATAATTTTTTAAATTTATTCTTAATTGAAATTTAGATTATGATATTTAAATCTTTATTCTTCCATTTTTATATTGTGATAACATCTTATGGAGATTCAATCTAACAAATAGTCTATTGATTTGTTTTGATTGCCATTTTAATTTAAACCACAATGTCTATGAATCATTGGAAAACTTATTATAGTCTTAAAAATAGAAGTAGAAATGTTGAACTTGGGGATTCTAGTAAGAGAAAATTCATTTCCAATACTTTAATTATCCTTGGCATTCGATATGGTTATGAAGTTTGGCCTTGCAAATGTCTCATATATGAGTATGTTAATACTTAATGATATTTACACACTTGATTAAATGAGTCAATTAATGATTGCATAATTTCATTAATTTTTCAAATCAAATATTTTAATTAAATTTTCTATTAAATCATGAAAACAAATCTAAATTTTAGTAAATATAAAAAGAGTTTTAAAAAAGATTTTTAACTAAAGTGATCTTCAAAATACTAGTTGTTAATATTAATCTTAGAAAACTAGACAACTTGGAGATCTTACATTAAAAAATGCTTCAAAGTTCATTAAAGAGCTTGAAGTTCCAAAACAATTCAAATTGTTTTCAAGATGATGGTTGTAAATGGTTGTTAACTTTACATATTCAACGTCACGAAATGAAGAACAAATGAATTTGAAATTGTATTAACATCTTGGAATTATTAAAATTTGACAATAATTAACAATGACTAAATATACTAGTCAAACATATTTGTGAAATCACCACTAATTATATTTTTAGTATCTACCTCCATACCAAAATTTCAACTCCAATCTGGGTTTCTCTTAATCATTTTCCATCCAATAAAAGGATGAAGAATCAACTCATATAATTATCATTACATAACTACAAGAACTAACTAAAATTGTGATAATTAAGAATACATACACAATTGGCCAATTTGTTGCTCGTCGTTAAGTTGACTCCAACATTGTAATAGAACTAACGGAGCTAGGAATTTTTATGATTCACATACCATTCGGTTATTGTTATTTTGTTGGAGATTCATCCAAATGGAGAGTGCAATCCAGACTTTGTTAGAGATTCATCCAAATGGAGATTGCAATCCAGACTTTGTTAGAGATTCATCCAAATGGAGAGTGCAATATAACATTTGTTGGAGGTTCATCCACATGGAGAGTGTAAATTAGCCTGGATCTATTGAGAGAAAATTAGAGTAGAAACATTCTGATAACATTTAACATATACAATATTTTAGAGGACGAGAAGTTGATCATATACAAATGAGAAATTTAGAGACAAAGACAAGCCAAAAAGTTGTGTATTGAAGTAAATCTACTTGGAATTTTCACATTGTACAATATGTAGATATGAAATTCTCATTTATTTGTTGGGAAGACTGAATATAAATCATCCAACTCTCAAGCCCGAAACAAGGATGAGATTGATGATACCTTGCTAGGCCCTATTAACAATAAGCTCATGAAGAGCCAACCAATAATTAACTCATGAAGAGTGAACATGTCACAAGTGGGATTTGAAACTAGGTGAGGAGGATAGCAAATATCCTCTCAACCACCCGCACTAGACCCAATTGACAAAAAGCTTACCTAACTTATTATTAATATTGATAAAATTAAAATGATCATAGTATAAATCATGAAAACAATTCTAAACAAGTTTTGCATGGCAGCGTAGTCCCTGCCAGGTTGGAGTGGGAATAAATGCAACTGAGTACAGACACGTGGGAAGCAAGGTGAAGTACATGTGGTAGCCATGCAAAATTTAGTATCCCCGAATTAGTTTTCTTTGAAATTTATCAAAAATTAATAATGCGTGATACCGACAATGTAGCATACAATAGAATAGTACAACGTCATGCAACAAAGGCATTCCCAAATTATTTTTCTTTGACAAAAAAAATTTAGCATACAATAGGACACAAAAAATCTAGCATTCCCGAATTAGTTTTCTTTGAAACAAAAAGCATACAATAGAATAGTAAAAATGTCTTGCAACAAAGGCATTCCCGAATCAGTTTTCTTTGAAATTTATCAAAAATTAATAATGTTTGTTACATATTTCTGGAAATTTAAATTTGTTTGTCATATAGACTGGGATTGGGGCTCTCGCGGACCATAAAAAGAAATAAGTACAAGAATTAGGAATGTCGAAAGAAGAAGTGTGCGACGGTAGAGAGGAAGACCTGAAAAGAAGAAATTGGAAGTTATGAGTGTTTGGTTACAATTTTCTATTTAAAGAGGTAATAACTGGATTGATAAAGAAAACAAGATGACAATATAGACTTAAACTGGATTGATAAAGAAAACAAGATGACAGTATAGACTTACTATGAAGCTGATGCGTTTTTGTTGCTGTCGTCGATGGTTAGTGGAATCATGTCGACCGGTTGTTGCCCTTCCTGGATGAGGTTGTCCATTCTATGTTGGAACCATTCTTCAATGTAGCTTCTCATGGGGGCCATGTTGATTTCATCCCGGATTTCTATGTCATAAAGGTCGTTTTCTAATTTCCTTAGATCCATTGAAATACAATGCATGCTCTGTTCAATTTCTTCATTGTGTGTTGAATAATCCAGTACCCAATACTCGAGCTCATCCACATGATGTTCAACTACGTCGTAAAACTTTTCGAAAGACAACCCCTTTAAAATATCATGTTGTTCATCGAAGGCTTCTTTGGTCATTGACAAGGATTTGAGAATTAAGTTTGGGTCTTGAACCTCGTTGGTACTTTCGGCTAAGTCTATTTGGATCTGGCTTGTGAATTGTTCTTCCTTTTCTAATATGGCTTGTTTACATGATTCGACAATGAGTTGCAGGTTCTTAACTTTCTTTTGCCAGTCTAAGTCTATTTTTTTGGTCTGCTTTGGGGAGGGGAGATTCTCTTGTCTTCTTTTCAGTTTCGAGGTGTTGACGACATGGTTGGCAAAAGGGGTCAGCACCCGACCATAGAAATGTTGATCATTTTTTAAATTTGCCTCCAAATGTTCGAGCAAATCATTTGCCCTCTTTCAGAAGGAAATTATATTTTGTGATGTTTCCCAGGCTTCAGTAACTAGCTCCATTCTTTTCTTGGTGTTATTCTCTACAAGGGCTCTAGAGCATGCAAGGAGGGTAGAGGATACTTTCATCTTGGCTGCAGTGGTAACATGCACATTTTTTGCTAAAGGACTGGCAAATTTTGGGGTGGCAATGAAATTCTCTTCAAATTCCTTGAGGTGGTCTTTGAGTCTGCCATTTTCCGCTTCAATTCCTCCAATGGAATCATGAAGAGCATCACTGATTATGCGGTGAAATAGGGAGATTTGGGACAACCACATTTTCCTAAAGTTAATCTCTATGCGAGATTTGACTTTCCTATTTGTTACGTCTTTCTTTTCAATGACCATATTTTTAGATTGGCTGTAAAAAACAGTGCTCTGGAATACGAAAGATTCATTTTTGTCAAAAATGTCAGTCTCAGCTATTTCCATTGCGCATGGCCCAATTTTGTGCATGTGCTCAGTTTAGATTTCAAGTTGCACTTGTTCACTTTCAATTTTGGGTTCGTCCGCCTGGCCTGCATTGTTTTTTCTCTTCTTAGTCAGTGGAATTTTATGAGAACTATCAATTTTTATGTGAGAAGGGTTCTTGTCTCCTCCTCTGTTCGAAGATTTTTGGGTTGCTTTCTTACTGGGGTGGTTCGTTGAAGCGATGCTCCATGATGTCGTGCTCTTGGGAGTGTTGGCAGGGGACTGGGCACTCTTCTCACTGGATACTTTTCCCTGTTGTCTGTACAATTCAGTCGCGCTTTGCAATGTCTCTACATCGCAATCGCCAAAAGCAGGATTGTTGTCGTCACCGTCCCTGTCCTCGATCAGGTGTCTATGGATAAAAGAGATGCTAAATCCAACTTCCAGTAAATGTTCTCGAAAAATCCCATTAGGGTCGAACACTTTTAGCCTTTCAGCATACGTTAGGTTCAATTTCTTGAAATGGCTGGCAAATTCATCAATCTTGTTGATGTTTTTTCACACGAGGTCCTCGACTTTCCAAGGTAGAGGAATGAACTGTTTTTTTTTTCTTGTCATGGAAAAAATGCAACCAGTGGTTGTATTACCTTGTTATTTCTGCAACAAACATCTTATTCATGATGTGGCATGGAAAGAAAGCAGGATTTTCCTTAGAGCCAAAGACCATTAGTACACTGTGATTTTCCTTTTGCTCAAGTGTGCCCTTCCTGTTCAAAAACTTGGTTTCCTGGCCAAACATCCGCGGAGCATCCTTCCCTAACAATAAATCTTTGAAAACTGAGACAAAGCCATTAAAAACTTCATAAAAACAATGGGAGGCCTTATGCCTCCACAGGGCCTGGTACCAGAATGTTACTGGTTTGAATCCACAACTTATTTGCTTGGAAAGAGAAAGTTTTGGAAACGGACAACAATGCACTATTGCGAAAATCAAATAGGATGACATATAAAATTTATTCGATTCTTTGAATTGTGACAACTGGGAACATATCTCAATGGAAATTAGCTTCCCCCAATTGAAAATGAATTGTTCCTTGACTGTGAAGTACAAAATATAAATAATTATATGGGAAATGCTTGTCGTGGATGCCTGTCCCGTTATTCTTGTAAACAACCAAGCAATTTCCCAGAATGGATTTCTAAAGGAACTTACCTACAACTTTGTGATATCTTTAGGAACTGTCGTCGGGTCTTCGAGGAACTTGGCTAAGATGTCCAACATGTTATCATGTTTTTCTAGGAACTGCTTGCAGTCTTGTCCTCTAAAGGTCAATGTTGGCTCCAACAATTTCAACATCTTGCAGAAGAACTGAGGTGACAAAGAAACAGGAGAATGGTCGCGCAGTGGAATAATTCTTTGGCTTGGAATATATTTTTCAGCGCACCAAGATACCACCTCCTTACAGTAAAAAACCTCAGGGACACAGCCTGCATGAGTGATTCCAGAGGTCCAAATCACTTTGTTCTGGGTGGAACGGGATGAATAGTAAAAGTATGCCCTGGACCACTGGAAGTTCTAGTCCCGATGTCCGAAGATATTTACTGTATATCCACAAAACTATTGTCAAATTGCTGCCATAAGTCTACAAAAACGTTTGTTTTCTCCAGACGATGAATGAAATGAAAAGTTGGAAGGGATAATATAACACTACGCAAATCTTGGTCCAATGCGTGTGAATGGGAGATCTCCTCGAGACTTTCGTTCATTAATGACAATTTCAACAGTTGTTGCATGATGCGTTATTAACATTAAACACTAGTAATTGCATACATAGAAATGTGAACATGGAGGATACGACAATGAGTGATTAAGAATTGTAGATATCTTCAACGCGACGATGCGTGTTTGATATGAACAATCGGAAAGGACAATATAACTCTCCATAGATCTTGGTTTAATGCGTAATAATAGGAGATCTTCTCGAGTGTTTCACTCATTAATGACAATGTTGACGACTCCTGCATGGTCAGTTGTTAGCATGAAAGGTTTCTAATTACATACTAAGAAAGAAGTACGGAGGTCACGGGGACAAGAAAAAGCATCTTCAAAATAGGGTTACAAGGTACAACCGTTGGAGGTGAGGGCACGAGGGTCAAATTGTATGTCTCAGAACTTTTTGAGTGCAATATGCATAACATAGAAAAGGGTATGATAGGACAGTCCAGAGGGCAATTTTTATATCACTAGTAAGAGCATAACTAATGTATATCAGGAAGGACGAGAAGTTAGTGGGGATGGAAGGCATCGACAGATAATTTGAAACATTTGTGAGCCATGGTAGAGTGAAGCTTGCGAGTTCGAGGAGTCTGCGATGGAATTGTAGATCACAAAAGTTTTGAGTGCACGATGTATATCACGGAACAAGAAGCAACAGAGTTCAAAAGCGCCAACCCGGAAACCGCGGCCATAAAATTGGCTAAGTATGGAAAGGAACAACGGTCGGTCGGATTCGTCATGTGAGGATATAGATGGAGATGAAGATATGTCAGCCTGTCAATGGTAGAACCCACGATCATAGAAAGGTGACTAAGTATATAACCACAAAGCGATAATACATGGAAAGAAGAAAAGGGGAAAAGGACTAAGGAGTCTGTGGTGGAATTGTAAATCGTGAAAATTTTGAGTGCAAGATGTATATCATGGAACAAGAAGCAGCAAAGTTTGAATGCGCCAACCCGAAACAGTGACTAAGAATTGGACATTTCGTGAACCCGTCAACACAAGGATCCAAAATAGGCTGACAAGGTCTCCCCAGAAGACGTGAGGTCCCGATGTTCAAATTGTATCACTCAGAACATTTGAATGCATAATTTGTAACACGGAAGAGCGGATGATGTCGGAATCTGGTAGTCAATTTATATATTGCAGAGGGTCTGATGCCAACTGTTTCATACCAGTGTGTCCAGTTGTCACTAGTAAGAGCATAACTAATGTATATTAGGAAGGACAAGAAGTTAGTGGGGATGGAAGGCAGCGACAGATACTTTGAAACATTTGTGAGTCGTGGTAGAGTGAAGCTTGAGACTTCTAGGAGTTGACGGTGGAATCGTAGATCACGAAAGTTTTGAGTGCACGATGTATATCACGTAACAAGAAGCAACATAGTTCGAAAGCGCCAGCTCGACAACCGTGGCAATAAAATTGGTTAAGTATGGAAAGGAACAACGGTGGGCATGATTCATCATGTGACGATATAGATGGAGATGGAGATATGTCAGCCCACCAACGTTGGAAGCCACAATCATAGAAAGGCCACTAAGTAAATAACCAAAAAGCGATAATACATGGGAAGAAGAAAAGGGAAAAATGACTAAGGATTCTACGATGGAATTGTAGATCACGAAAATTTTGAGTGCAAGATGTATATCATGGAACAAGAAGCAACAGATCTCGAAAGCGCCAACCCGGCAACCGCGGGCATAAAATTGGCTAAGTATGGCTAAAATTGGCTAAGTTGTCACTAGTAAGAGCATAAATAATGTATATTAGGAAGGACAGGAAGTTAGTGGGGATGGAAGGCAGGGACAGATACTTTGAAACATTTGTGAGCTGTGGTAGAGTGAAGCTTGCGAGTTCGAGGAATCGGCGATGGAATTGTAGATCACGGAAGTTTTGAGTGCACGATGTATATCATGAAACAAGAAGTACCAGAGTTCGAAAGTGCCAACCTGACAACCGTGGCCATAAAATTGGCTAAGTATGGAAAGGAACAGCGGTGGGTGGGATTCGTCATGTGAGGATATAGAAGAAGATGGAGATATGTCAGCCCACCAACGCTGGAAGCCGCGATCATAAAAAGGCCACTAAGTAAATAACCAGAAAGCAATAATAGACGGGAAGAAGAAAAGGGAAAAAGGACTAAGGAGTCCGCGGTGGAATTGTAGATCACGGAAATTTTGAGTGCAAGATGTATATCACAGAACAAGAAGCAGCAGAGCTCGAAGCACCAACCCGGAAACCGCGGGCATAAAATTGGCTAAGTATGGAAAGGAACATCGGTCGGTCGGATTCGTCATGTGAGGATATAGATGGAGATGCCTCGATTATAGAAAGACGACTAGGTATATAACTAGAAAGCGATAATACATGGGAAGAACACAAGGGAAAAAGGGCTAAGTATCTAACAGAAGAACATCCATTGTTCGTTTATTAATGCAAATCCTTTCGAACCCCTGTTGAGTTCTCACTAGTAAAGGCATAAATTGCATATCACGGAATTTCTTTGGGTGCAAGATGTATATGTCGGAACAGGGACATAAGTGTTAGATACCGCAAACAGAGAACATAATGATGGATACCACAAATCACAAAACAAGAAGCAATAGAGTTCAAAAGTGCCAACCGGGAAACCACGGCCATAAAATTGGCTAAGTATGGAAAGGAACAGCAGTCGATCGGATTCGTCATGTGAAGATATAGATGAAGATGAAGATATGTCAGCCCGCCAACGCTGGAACCCGTGATCATAGAAAGGCGACTAAGTAAATAACTAGAAAGCGATAATACACGGGAAGAATAAAAGGGAAAAAGGACTAAGGAGTCCGCGGTGGAATTGAAGATCATGGAATACTTGAGTGCAAGATGTATATCACATAACAAGAAGCATCAGAGTTCGAAAGTGCCAACCCGACAACCACGGGCATAAAATTGGCTAAGTATGAAAAGGAACAACGGTCGGTTGGATTCGTCATGTGAGGATATAGATGGAGATGAAGATATGTCAACATGCCAACGCTGGAACCCACGATCATAGAAAGTCGACTAAGTATATAACTAGAAACCGATAATACATAGGAAGAAGACAAGGGAAGAAGGGCTAAGTATCTCACAGAAGAACATCTATTGTTCGCTTATTAATGCAAATCCTTTCGAATCCCTGCTGAGTTATCACTAGTACAGGCATAAATTGCAGATCATGGAAGTTCTTTGGGTGCAACATGTATACGACGGAACATGGGACATAGGTGTTGGATACCGCAAACTTGGGTCCCAGTGATCATATAATTGGCTAAGTATTGAAAGGGACCACGGTTGATCGGGCTCATGGTGTGAATATATAGATAAAGAGTTTCCAATTTGTGAATCTATGAGGATGTGATCATATAGTTGTGACTAAATATAGAACGACAAAGGGATAATAGAGGGGGGGGGAAGAGGAGAATTAAGAGTTTTTATACATTCCTGCGGACAAATTGTATATTACGAAAATTCGGGCGCTGTTTGCAGCTCACGAAAAATTCGAAACACAATTTTGAGGCCGTCAATCTGGGAACCCGCAATCGAAAAAGTGTGCAAGTATGGAACACAGAAATCACCAGAAGACGCAAGGCCCAGATGACCAAATTGTATAGCTCAGAACATTTGAATGCATAATGTGTAGCATGGAAGAGGGGACGATGTCGGAGTTCAGTAGTCAATTTGTATATGGCGGAGGAGCGGGTGCCAATTCTTTCGTACCAATGTGTCCAGTTGTCACTAGTAAGAGCACAGTTAATGTATATCAGGAAGGATGCGAAGTTGGTGGGGATGGAAGGTAGCGATAGATACTTTGAACGAAGTTAATGTATACGAGGAACGTGTTGTAGAATTGTATATCACAGATGTTTTGAGTGCAAGATGTATATCACAGAACAATAAACAACCGAGTTCGTAAGCGCCAACCTGGCAACTGCGGCCATAAAATTGGCTAAGTATGGAAAGGAACAGCGGTCGGTCGGATTCGTCATGTGAGGATATAGATGGAGATGAAGACATGTCAGCCCGCCAACCCTGGAACCAGATATCATAGAAAGGCGACTAAGTATATATCCAGAAAGTGATAACGGACGGAAAGAAGAAAAGGCGAGTTCGTATGCGCCAACATGGAAATCACGGCCATAAAATTGACTAAGTATGGAAAGGAACAACGGTCGGTCAGATTCGTCATGTCAGGATATACATGGAGATGAAGATATGTTAGCTCGCCAGCCCTGCAACCCGCGATCATAGAAAGACAACTAAGTATATAACCAAAAATCGATAATGGACGGGAAAAAGAAAAGGGGAAAAGGGCTAAGTATCTGACAGTCGAAATCCATTTTTTCTGTTTATTAATGCCAATGTTTTTTAATCCCTATTGGGTTCTCACTAGTAAAAGCATAAATTGCAGATCACATAAGTTATTTGGCTGCAAGATGTATATGACGGAACAGGGAACATAGGTGTTAGATACTACGAACTCGGGGCCTGGTGGCCAGATAATTGGCCAAGCGAAAGTTTTGATATTTATTTCAATAGTATTCATACGAATATGTATTAATGGAGAAAGTTTTGATATTTATTTGAATAGTATTCATACTAATATATACTCATGGATTTTTTA
Organism: Picea mariana; assembly: GCA_032191745.1. NCBI lineage: Eukaryota > Viridiplantae > Streptophyta > Pinopsida > Pinales > Pinaceae > Picea > Picea mariana. Next base: position 149,832 of record JASDQU010739721.1, on the reverse strand, counting down.
TGTTTCAAATGCAAATCATCTCCCAATTTGTAGGATGCTCTTCGGTTCGCAAATTTCGTTGAAACCACAAAAGTTTTGATTGCAAGATGTATATAACGCAACAAGAAGCAACAGAGTTTGAAAGTGCCAACCCGACAACCACGGTCATAGGATTGGCTAAGTATGGAAAGGAACATCGGTCGATCGGATTCATCATGCGAGGATATAGATGGAGATGAAGATATGTCAGTCGGCCAACCTTGGAACCCGCGATGATAGAAAGGCGACTAACTATATAACCAGAAAGAGATAATAGACGGAAAGAAGAAAAAGGGAAAAGGGTGGGGAAAAGGGATAAGTATCCCAGAGAAGAAAATTGATTGTTCCTTTATTAATGCCAAGCTTTTCGAACCACTGGTGAGTTATCACTAGTTAAAGCATAAATTGTAGATCACGGAAGTTATTTGGCTACAAGATGTATATGACGGAACATGGGACATATTTGTTTCGAACCCCTGGTGAGTTATCACTAGTTAAAGCATAAGTTTAAGATCACAGAAGTTCTTTGGCTGCAAGATGTTTATGACAGAACATGGGACATAGTTGTTGGATATCGCAAACCCAAGGCACGGTGACCAGAAGGTGAGTTATCATTAGTTAAAGCATAAATTGCAGATCACAGAAGCTCTTTGGCTACAAGATGTATATGACGGAACAAAGAACATAGTTGTTGAATACCGCAAACCCGGGACCTGGTGGCCAGATAATTGGCTAAGTTTTGGCTAAGAGGAAGTTTTTATATTTATTCCAATAGTACTCATATTAGTATATATACACAGATATTATGAAATAGAAGAAGTTGCAATACATGCAAGATATTGAACATAAACATGGAGTTAACACTTGAGTTTCCTTGTTGAAACTCATTAATTCATTCTATTTACGAGACCGAAAGAATGAAAGAAGGACGGGTCCTCCAATTTCTTTGGCTGCAAGATATATATGATGGAACATGGGACATAGTTGTTTCGAACCCCTGGTGAGTTATCACTAGTTAAAGCATAAGTTGCAGATCACGGAAGTTCTTTGGCTGCAAGATGTATATGACGGAACAGGGGACATAGTTGTTGGATATCACAAACTCGAGGCCCGGTGGGCAGAAGGTGAGTTATCATTAGTTAAAGCATAAATTGCAGATCACGAAAGCTCTTTGGCTGCAACATGTATATGACAGAACAAAGAACATAGTTGTTTTTAGATTTCTGTGGATTATCCGGCAAACAACTTCAAAAGAACATAGTTGTTGAATACCGCAAACCCGGGACTCGGTGGCCAGATAATTGGCTAAGTTTTGGCTAAGAGGAAGTTTTTATATTTATTCCAATAGTACTCATATTAGTATATATGCATAGATATTATGAAATAGAAGAAGTTGCAATATATGCAAGATATTGAACATGAACATGGAGTCAACACTTGTGTTGCCTTGTTGTAACTCATTAATTCATTCTATTTACGGGACTGAAAGAATGAAAGCAGGACGGATCCTCCAATTTCTTTCTTTAAGTATAGGGTCGACGCCACATAAGTATGGCCTATGACAAAGTATTCTTCCATGTAAAATGTAAGCAACGAATAGAGTAGCCTTTATTTAAATTGAAGTATTGGGCAGCAGAAAGAAAAACTTGTCGTTCATGTTTAACAACACATAGGAAAAAAAGGTACAAAATAAAATGAAAAGCAATACCAGAGATTGGAAAACACCATAAAAAAAAACCGCAAATATTCTATATTCAAATAAGATGGGTTGCAAAATACAACTAATATTCTTTTCCATATTGATTGTGATTTGGCCTGCTGTCGACCAATAAAAAATATGTACAATGATGAAGCTTGTTGATAGTTTTCTTGACGATCAAATCCTTTATTCGTAAAAAACGAGTTGAATATCAATTTCAGGTCTTGGACTTAATCGGTGATGCCAACTAGATCTATTCCAGTTTTTTGAATAGCTTGTCTCTTCTAGATATGCGTTGCTTGCATTGGCTGGTTATTCAACATTCCATTCTTTGTTAAGTATTAGTTTCCCTCTGTTGTCGAAAAGTTGGGGTTTAAGGTGCTTTCCTTGTAACGGTCCTGACGATTGACATCTAAGACAACTTATAAATGCGATTCAGACCCAATTCAAAGTCGAGGGAGTCGTTTTATGTGACATCAGCTATGGGACAGAAAAAAATTTCAAGAATGTTGTGACTGTTATTCTCCCTGTATTTGATCATCTGTTTGGTTGAAAAGCCTGCCTGAAGATTTGTATGTTGAACTTATTTGTTTTATTACAGTAAATTGGAAGGAACTACCAAGCCAGCTGCAAAATGTTCTTATGTTGAAGTACATGACTTCTTCTGGCAGCACAGGTCTGGAAAGTGTATCAAATGTTGCAGATCGCATCAACACAGGTCTGGCAAGTGTATCAAATGTTGCAGATCGCATAAGAATATATCTTTTGTCATAGTGGTGGCAGATATGGTGGCCCACAGAAAGGTTTGGAATATTCGGAGCTGACGCCAAATATGTGGAGTCTGTTACTACATCCAGAGGAAAGCGAACAAACTTTGACAAAGAACATGGCTTTCTATCAAGTCTGTTACCACACCCAGAAGTAGCTCAACAAACTTTGAAATAGAAACTTTTGTAGTGATAATATGTCCTTTTATCCACCCATACAGTTTATGTTACTCGCTTCTGAGTACATTCGTGAATGGAGTAATATTTCGCGTCATTTACGAACATCACAGACCACTTTGCAAGCCATGGTAAGTGCGACACCCCTGACGAAGACAAATTCTTGTGTGATCTGCATAATTTGATACACTTGCCAAATCTATGTTGTTGGAAGAAACTATATACTTCAACGAAGAAGTATTTTGCACGTGACCTAAAAATCCATTACAACTCCTAGCAAGAAAAAAAAGAAGATCAACAAAGAAATCTCCAAGCAGGCTTTTCAACTAACCAAAGCATCGAATATAGGGAGAACACCAACCAAAAGATACTTGTTCTTTTTTTTTCCCCCTGTCTGAGTTTCTGTTGGATAACAGAGTTTTTTTTTTTTCTCAAAGCTCACGTCACATAAAACCAGTCTCTCTTCTTTCATTTGGGTCTCAATCGCATCTCTAAGTTGTCTTACATGTCCATGACCAGGAACATTAGAACGAAGGCACCCTAAAGCCCAACTCTTTGATGATAGAGAGAAATGGAAATAAGTATTTAAAAGCAACGCTGGAGGATGATAGTATGATCTTCCGTAGATTTTGGGTTAATTCGTTTTAATGACAGATGTTCTCGATATTTTTGCTTATTAATGCTAATCTTTTCGAATATGTACGTTGAATAGTGACTAATACCACGTATTAACATTCCCATATCTGAGCAGATTCTTAAATCTGACATCTAACATATGCACAATATTAAATAGGGACATGACGTCAAGGCCTCTGTGGGTGACACGTTCGTGGATGACAGCAAGCTAGTATAGTATTGTACTGTTACTACCATGAAGCCTTTAAAAAACTAAAAGAGCCAATATTTTTTATTTTTTTTGCAAATTCAAAATGCAGGCAAAAGAAATTACCAGATCCCATAATATTCACATGTCTATTCATTTTAATGGGAGATGTCCTCAAGCTTTCTTCTTATTAAAGGTAATCTTTTCTAACCTGTCTGCTCGATTGTCACTTTTGAAAGCATAATTAATGTATATTGGGAAGGGCAGAAGGTAGTGGGGATGGAGGGGAGCGACAAATGCTTTTAAAAAAAAATTAACCCGGAAAGGCGTCAACCCACCAAACTTTGAAAACTCAACTAAGTATGGAAATTAAGGTCAGATAGACAAACTCATCGCAGGCAAAGGCACAGTTGCGAGTTCGAGGAGTGCGGGGTCGAATTGTAGAGCACAGAAGTTATGGGTGCAAGATGTATACACCGAACACGAGCTACCATAGTTCGATAGCACCTATCCGCGAAGCCGTGTCCATAAAATTGGCTAAGTATGCAACCGAACGACGGTCGGTCGGTAGCGATTTGTCAGTTCGCCACACCGGGAACCCGCGAGCACATAAACGTGAGAAAGTATAGAAGCAAAAACACAGTTTACAAGAGGGAAAAAAAAGGGAGAGAACAACTATATAGCTCACACAAAAAAACTTACTCTCATAACTATGAAACCATAGTAAGACATAAACCATGGAAAAAGCATCGCTAGCTATGAAATATAGTTTAAGGTCGACAAACTCTAGTTGAAGGCGGAAGAGAAGCAATTTACATCGGCTGCAAATTTTTGTATGTTATTTTATCTTAATAGTATTTTATGGGGAGTCAATTGCAAAACAATGTAACAACAGATCCAACTGCGGATGCAACACCCCAACATGGCAAACCTTAGGCAAACAAGAGCAAGCATCAAATAACAACCCAGTTAAGAAGCACCAAAAGGCCCAACTGCAGCCGCAGGACCCAAACCCTCCAAAGTCGAATCAAACAACAATAAAAAGCATCCAGCGAACAAAAAAGCAAGCAACAACCAGCCCACTAGGAATGATGCAGTTCCAATCATAGAAGCAGAACCCCAAACGTGAAAACCGCAACAAGACGAACAGATGCAATTTACATCGACTGCAAACTTTTGTATGTTATTTTATCTTAATAGTATTTTATGGGCAATCAACTGTAAAACAATGTAACGACAGATCCAACTGCGGATGCAACACCCCAACATTGCAAACCTTAGGCAAAGAAGAGCAAGCAGCAAACAAGAAACCAGTTAAGAACCACCAAAAGGCCCAATTGCAGCCGCAGAACCCGAACCCTGCAAAGTCGAATCAAACAACAATAAACAACATCCAGCAAACAAAGAAGCAAGCAACAACCAGTCCACCAGGAATGACTCAGTTCCAATCGCAGTTGCAGAACCCTAAACGTGCAAACTTCAACAAGATGAACAGGCAAACAAGAACAACAACAACGGGCAAATAAGAAATCAATGGAGATGCAAGAAGCAAGCATGGACAAGTGAAGCAACAATGCCGATGAAGCACAATATTGCCCAAATTGAGTGCAGAGAACATTGCATATAAAATAAAATAAAAAACAGAAGAAAATGTATTGTAACAGGCCTGCTAAGTAAACATTCAACGCTTCCAATCCTGTTAGGTAAACATTTAAGTCTGTCAGAAATGCTCTGTAAACATTTAAGAAAAAATGCAATGTGGAAGGTCTCTAACGTACCAAAACAAATATATTATAATTTATGTAACAATAGTTCGAACAATAGAGAATGTATTCGAAGGACAAACTTTGGATATGCTAGCATATCAAACATTGACATAAATTTAGCTAGCAGAAAATGCTAAGCCAAACATTCGAACTAATGCTAGCATTAATCCACCTTCCAACAATGCATAAGAAAATATATGATTCAAGAAGACCATATACGATCAAATACTTTGGATATGCCAACATATATAACATTGGGAATAGTGAAGCTGACAATAAGACCTCCAATCCGTTGTCCAATCAGATCATGACATATATGGTACTTTTTATTATATAAAAATCGATGATTTTAGTTCCCTAGTTCCAACAATAGATAATATGGAAATATTTGTGGTCAAAGGACAAAGTAATATGAGGTCAACGAATTATCGATTGCTATAGTCCCTTTATGCCTACGACAGGGACTAATAAGATTTGATTGACTTTTTAAATCATTTTTTTTATTATCAAATCATTAAAACAATTCTAAAATTTTACATTAAATATAAAAAAGATATAAAAAAAACTTTCAAGTAAAGTAACATTGACGATAATAGTTATTAAGATTAATTTTAGAAAAATAGACAACATGCATATCTTACAGTTAAAAATTATTAATGATTCAATAAAGAGCTTGAAGCTCCAACTTTTTTTCTTTCAATATGATGGTTGAATAGTTGTTAACTTTTCATATCCAA
>JASDQU010739721.1:108513-120004 GCA_032191745.1 Picea mariana | reverse complement strand
CTTTGAGTTTGCCATAGTTTTTGGCCAGTATAGTTATTTTTACAGACTGGGGGAAACAGGGTGTTACAATTCCCTCCCCCTTAAAGGAACATCATCCTCGATGTTCTAACTATCAATATGACATGTATGTACAAAGGTAAACAAAATTGGATATGTCTGTTTCATGGCATCCTCCATTTCCCATGTAGCCTCATATAGGCCAAAATGTCTCCACTGCACCTTGACCTATGCAATGGTTCGGTTCCGGAGCGGGATTTCCTTTCTGTCCAGTATGCATTGAGGTTCTGGTAGAAATTCTCCCTCTGTTTCCACCTGGATCACAGACCAGTCAATTATATGATTAGAATCATGTACATATTTATTCAATAATGAAACATGGAAAACATTATGTGCTTTTATTGTGGGAGGAAGTGCTAGCCTGTAGGCTACGAGTCCCACTCTGTCTAGAACCTCAAAGGGTCCACAATACCGAGGTGCCAACTTGGAACAAGCTCCCATTTTTAGAGAACTCTTCCCGGGCCTAACTCTGAGATATACATGGTCTCCCGTCTTGAACTCTCTTGGAGTTCTCTTTTGGTCGGCGTAACTTTTCTGTCGATTCTGAGCGACCTTCAGGTTTTGTTTTATCTGAGTCACTTGTTGTTCCATTTCTTTCAACATGTCAGGTCCAAAAGAAATTCTTTTTACGGGATTACTCCAACTAACAGGAGTGTTTCACAGTCTACCATAAAGGGCTTCAAACAGACTCATCCTTAAGGATTCTTGGTAGCCGTTGTTGTAAGCGAATTCCACCAGTGGTAGGTAGTCTTCCCACTTCTTGGGTTGATGCATTACATGCATTCTTAACATGTCTTCTAGTATTCGGTTCACTCTTTATGTATGTCCGTCGGTTTGAGGGTGATAGGCGGTGCTAAACAACAACTTGGTCTATAAACCAGCCATTAGTGACTTCCAAAAGTTGGAAGTGAATTTCGTGTCTCTGTCAAACACGATCTCTTTCGGCATACCATGCAGTCTGAATATATTTTTCATGAATACCTGAGCGATGTCTATTGCCTTGCAAGTTGACTTGATGGGGATAAAGTGAACGAACTTGCTCAATTTATCCACCACTACCATGATGGCGTCATTCTGTTTGGTCGAGGTTGGTAATCTGGTGATGAAATCCATGGAGATGGTTTCCCATTTCCATTCCAGGATTGGTAGAGGTTGTAATAATCCTGTTGGGTGTCAGTGTTCTGCCTTTACCTGTTGGAATTCTATGCATTTGGCTAGGTACTCAGCTATGTCTTTCTTCAATCCAGACCAATAGAATTGTTTCCTAGTGGCCGTGATCATTTTCTGGTATCCTGGATGACCAGAATAGGGTCTTTTATGTAGTTCATCCAGTATGAACCTCTTCAAGTCATCACGATTTGGGACATACAATCTGCTTTGGTAAGTGAGCAGACCTCCTTTCATCATCTGGTAGCCTCCATACTTTATCCCTATGGGTTCTTGTTGCAGGTACGAAGTCACGGTCTGGAAGAATGTGTCTGTCTCTTGTGCATTTCTGACTCTTTCTTTGACATCCATCTCACAGGTGCTCACCGCGGCCAGGTGAATTGTTTTCATGCTTCTGCTAAGGGCATTGACCACCCTATTTTCCTTCCCTTTAATGTGTTTGATTTCGAAATCAAACTCGCTAAGGAGGGCCATCCACGTAGCTTGTCTAGCATTGAGCTTTGGTTGGTCAAAGAGATATCGCAATCCACAGTGATCTGTCATAAGTACAAATTTTCTTCCCAGGAGGTAATGCCTCCACATTTTTAAGGCATGCACTATGGCAGCTAGCTCTAGATCATGGGTCACATAGTTGACTTCGTGCTCATTCAATTTTCAGGATTCATAGCAAACCACACTTCCTCCTTGCATAAGGACTCCTCTGAGCCCTTCCTTATAGGCATCTGTGCACACGAGGAAGTTGGCTTCGGGATCGACGATCTTCAACACGGGTGCGTGGGTCAGTAGATGTTTCAGGGTTTGAAATCATTCTTCACATTTTGGTGTCCATGTGAATTTTGTCCCCTTCTTCTAGAGGGCAGTGATTGGACAACCAATCTTGGAGAATCCTTTTATAAATCTCCTATAGTATCCTACTAATCCCATAAAGGATTTGATATCTGAAACATCCTTTGGGGTAAGCCATTCCATGATAGACCTGATTTTGTCAAGGTCTACCACTACTCCTTCTTCAGATAGAACATGGCCTAAATAATGTATTTACTTCTAGAAGAATTCACATTTGTTGAATTTGGCATAGAGTTGATGTTCTCTTAGCACTTGCAGCACAAGCCTAAGATGCTCTTCATGCTCTCCTCTATTCTTGGAGTAAATTAATATATCGTCAATAAAAACCAGCACAAATTTGTCTAGGAATTTGCTGAGTACATTGTTCATCAAGCACATGAAAGTGGCAGGGGCATTGGTTAACCCAAATGGCATTACCACAAACTCATAGTGACCATACCTCGTCCGGAAGGCAATTTTATGGATGTTTTCGCCCTTAATTCAGACTTGATGGTATCCCGACCTCAAGTCAATCTTTGAGAAAATAGATGCACCCTCCAATTGATCGAACAGGTCATCGATCTTGGGCAAGGGGTACTTGTTCTTTATGGTTACCTTATTGAGTTGTCTATAATCTATACACAGTCTAAGGGTACTGTCCTTCTTTTTCACAAATAGGGCTGGTGCTCCCCATGGAGACACGCTGGGCCGGATATAGCCCTTATCCATCATTTCTCTTAATTGCAATTTGAGAACAAATAACTCGGGTTTGCTCATCCAGTAGGGTGTCCTAGACACCGACACCGCTCCCGGTGCAAGTTCTATCGAGAAGTCTATGTCTCTTCTCGGAGGTAGACCCGGTACCTCTTCCGGAAACACATCTCTATATTCTCTCAGGGTGGGGTGGTCTTCGAGGCTTGGTTTGTCATCTTCAATAGTTTTCAACACCTGTACTGCATATAGGGGACATCCTTTTCGACAATACTTTCTCATTTGCAGAGCTGATATTTGTCTCACCGAGACAAGTTTTTGGAACCCTTGAAGGGTTATCCTTTTCCCTTCCTTACTTACACATTGTAAGGTTTTATGGAAACAATCCAATTTGACTTTATGGGCGGCTATCCAGTCCATACTAATCAACAGATCATACGATCCCAGGGGTAATATGTTAAGGGTTGTTTGGGTGGGGAATTCACCCAACATTAACTGGCGGGTTCGTATGACCCCTGCTACCCTTCTTTTGGTGCCAGTGGCTAACTGTACCAACCATGGCTTGGTAGGTTTCTGTGGCTGTAGTTTACACTTATCAACAACCTCAAGGGATATATAACTCAAATTTGAACCAGGGTCAATCAAAATAGACACTAGATGGTTGGAAATCATACCTTTTATTTCCACCACTGAAGCTTGGTGGTCAGCTTGGTTATTATCCAAGGCTGCATAAATTTGTGGCACACTCCTGGCCACATCATTGACGGTGGTAGCTTCCTGGATGTTGTAAATTCTATGACTATTCTATTGTCGGTGTGGACAGTCTCTCAGTAGATGTTCTTCTCCGCAACCCCAACATTTCAAAGGTTCTCTCTTTGGGTTATCAGTCTTCTCTGGTACAGATCCAGAAGTTTTATTTCCGTTCAAGTAGGGAAAATTCTGTTGGTGTACACTCTGGGCTGGGAAAATCGTCCTTGATTTCTTCTTATAGTTCTTAAATCTTGGGGCTTTAATCCCCTTTCTCTAAAATCTCGAACTAATCTTCGGTTTCCAGCCTTCGCGAGGTTTTGTTCGATGCCCAAGCTATTCACAACAATATCTTGCCTTTCGAATTGTATCTTCTAGGGTCTTGGGTTCATCAAATTCAATCCTGTTCTGATAGTCCTTGGGTAGTTCGCTGATGAAGCGTTGCACCTTTGCCTTTTCTATTTTTATGTAGGGTACATACCTCGGCAACTTGAGGAATCTGCTGACATATTTCTCTATGGTGAGTTTCCCCAGCTTGAGTTCATAAAACTCTTTAGTCTTCTCGTCGAAATATTTTTTCGACAAATACTTCTTCCGGAAGTATTTCTCAAATTGCTCCCAGGACAGGTCCTCTTCGCGAACCCCTTTCACATTCTTAAGGTCTTCCCACCAGATGGAAGCCTTTCCATTCAAGTTGAAGGTGGCCACTCGGGCCTTTAAATTTTATGAGAAGTCATGGACTCTGAAATACTTCTTTAGTCCAAGCAGCCAGGCCTCTGCTTCCTCTCCCTTCTTCATTTCACTGTCGAAGGAGGGTGGTTTGGCCTTCCTAAATTCTTCAAAGTTATGACCCTTGGAAAGCTTTCGCTTCTTCTGTCTTTTTCGGGTACAAGAACTAGTTCTGCTACTAGAAGAGCCCTCCGAACCGCCAGCTTCCTTCCCAGAGGAATCGTCTGCCACTTGTCCCTTATCTCTGGGGTGGACATTTCTCGAGGTGCTTCTTTCGGTGTGGCCACTGACATAACCACGTTTCTATGTCTCTGGTTCATGCTGCATTTGTTTTTGTAAGTCGGATAAGCTCTGCAGCAAAACTGCATTAATTTATGTTTGTTTCTCTTGTTCTTTCATCATCCTCTCATTGTCAGCCTTGCAGCTTTGTAATTTGACCATGAGGCTCCTCACAGTCTCGGCTAGATCTGGAGGGGTCCCTACCGCCCTCCTTTCGTCATATTCTTCGTCTCTATTGTGGGAGCCCTCCCCCCACTTCATGGTGAGTCACCATTCTATACATTGATAATTTCCCGCGGTTGATCTTCCGCTTGTCAGAAAAAGGAAAAACGTTGGTTGTTAGTCAATGTTCATAATTCATATTTTTCTCATGCACACACACAATAGGAGTTTTTCATTCTTAACTTCGAATTTTTAGTTAAGGGGGTCAGGATAAGGAGTTACTCCTTTTAACAGTACTATGAATGAAGTCTCTGCGCAACCCGTTCATGAGCCCAAGCAGGCCAAGTGTTGTAACCATGCTCTGATACCAATTTGTAACACACCCACTACGGGAACTAGAATTTTTCGGCTTTTTCCTTCTTTTCACCGAGGAATAAAATTCTCGATTACCTATGGGTCCTGATACAGACGCTGCCATTCCTTACATGTACTTCTATGATCGGTGGCTATGACCACAGGCCTTACCGGAGAGGTGCTCGTAGGCTTTCGCGATTCGGGAAATCGCAATGCATGTATTTCCTTTTCCCTCTTGTCTTTCAAAGTGCCGAAATCCGAAGGGAACCAATAGTTTTTCATAACTAGAAATGCCTTGGATTAAAACATGTCCTTCCACCTTTCGAGGTTTTACTCCATCGAGATTTCTGGATGTGCGACGACAAGAGGTCTCACACCTGGGTTTCTCGGGAGCTAAAACTCTGAAACAACAAACTCTAACATCCTTCACTAGTTCGAGAATCCATCCATCGGGATTTCGCGAGTCCGAGATTTCGAGACTACCGAACACGTGGGGCCCGCACTTAGGTGCCCCGGGTGCCGAAATACCGAAATATGATAACTTTTCCACACTCCATCTTTCGGGATATCGCAAGTCGGGATTTCGGGACTTGCGAGTACAAGGGACTTCGCCCTTGGGTATTCTGGATGCCGAAACACTGAAATATTGGGATTCAAATCCATGTTAGACCATTTCGAGATTTCGCTAATCGGGATTTTGGGACTGGCGAATACAAGGGAATTTACCCTTAGGGGTCCCGAGTACCGAAACGCCGAAACATCACAACTCATCCATGCTAGTTCATTTCGGGATTTCGGGGCTTGCGAGTACGAGAAGACTGACCCTTGGGTTTCCTGGTTGCCGAAACACAAAAACACCAAGGCTTACCCATGCTAGACCTTTTCGGGGTTTCATACTTCGGGATTTCACGACTGGCGAGAACAAGGGAATACACCCTTGAGTATTCTGATTTTTGAAATGTCGAAATATCGTAACATGTCTGCGTATCGTCCTTTCGGGATTACCCCCATCAAGATTTCGGGATTGGCAGATACAAGGGAGCTTGCCCTTAGGATATTTCGAATGTTGAAATACCGAAATATCGGGATTTAACCATATGCTGTTATTTCGAGATTTCGCATATCGAGATTTTGGGAGTCGTGAGGACAAAGGTTCTTACCCTCTGATCTCCCGGGTGCCGAAAAGTCGAAATGATTACCGGTCGCCATGTGTATTCTACAGCTGGACGGTCCAGGTATCCCCATGGGTCTTGAAATCGACGGTCCCGATTTATTCGCTACTTACGAAGGTAAAAAGGGGTCGAGGAATTAATGCCTATGCTCCTTCATTCAATTTAACAGTTGTAACGTGCCTTAGATCCTCCGAAAGAATCTCATTCGTGCATTTAGCAAGAGGAAGGGTATCCTGGGAATCGAACCACCGAAAGGTCCTTAATTCATCCCCACGCTATCATTTCGGGATTTCGCGGGTCGGGGTTTCGGGACTCGCGAGTACAAGAGGACTCGCACTTAGATACCCCGAGTGCTGAAACTCTGAAATATCGAAGTCTAGGAATACCATTCTCTCTCGTGCAAAGTTTTTCAAACTTATGTCATTAAATCCTTCGACAGATTCTTGGGTAAACTTTAAAAAGGGTGTCCCTGTGGGAAGATCTATCCAAGGCATTGCTTGAGATAAAATAAGGGAAATAAATTTTCCGAGAACAGACTTGAGAATCTGTATTAGTTCAGTATATATATATATAAACATAAGCCATACGTGGTCTTCCAAACAAAAGCATACAATCATCATTTCGGATCAAAACACCATGCAAACAGTCTTATACTGAAACCATTCATAATTGCACAGACTATGAGCATACAAGTCAACATATAAATTTCAAGATACAAGATATAAAACACTTATAAAAAAAACAACGGATTTGATGCAACTGCTGAGAGGGGTGCTCGTTTCCACCCAACCGTAGGCTCAGCGACTCTGAATGGATTTACCACTAGCCACCTCCGAGCTAGACCACGATGCTTGAGACTCTCTGTCTCTGTTCTTCAGTGACCAAGAATGAAGGTTACTCTCCTTCTTCTCTGCTATCACTCACTCTGTGATTTGTTCCAGAGTTCTTCCGATCTTTTTCCTGCGATCTTCTCCCTCGCGTCCCCCTCCCACACCTTTTACCTGCCTTTTCTTTCTCGGCAAGGTTGTGTGTGGCACAAATTTCCCCACGGTGGTCAGGTCCGAGGCCTCCACGGATGGGTGGTTCACCCCCATCCCTCTTTAACTCATGAGGAGCCTCTTCACCTCCCATCCTGGTGAGTAATTCATTTCGGGGCCAGCGAGCCGCTCTTGGTTCTCCGGGCCAGTGAAGACCAAATACGGTTTGGTTCGGTGGAAGTTAACGCCACCATTCCAGGTGCCTTCCACCACCTTTCTTCAACCATCGTGGTCTCTTTGTCAGCACATCCCCCTCTCAACAGTTATATATATATATATATAAAACATTATTTACATTCATGGACCTTTTTACTAAGGTCCATTCAAATCACACATTCACCTCTTTGAGTTTGCCATAGTTCTTGGTCGGTATAGTTATTTTTACAAACTGGGGGAAACAGGGTGTTACACTTGCAATCCATGTTGACGCCTAAGAATATTGGTTTGACCATCAAGAGATGGGCCCAGGAAGTTGAGGAATAGAAAAAGAAGCAGGAAAGAGAGTAATGCTAGCAATAAGTGTAAAAATGGAACTTGGTAAGAGAAAGAAATCCTAGATTAGCATGGAGGGGACACCACTTTGAAGTTCACTAAGTCAAAAGAGTTAAAGATATGGAGGAAGCAGGGTATGTTAATTGTGTAAGGGAAAGCTTATAACTTCGTAACAAAAAAGGCTTGTAGTGTTTTTGGGTACCCACATTGCTACTCTAGAGCAAGACAACCTCATTCACAAAAGTGGTTAAATCAAGTCCTCACTTTTACAGATTCACTAGGTGTCATAGTGGAAGGTGGCCACTGAAGGAGGATTCAAATAATTCTCCACCATAGTGATATCCTCACGCCCGTCATTACAATTGTTGATGCAAAAGTGTGTTTCTTAGTGTGTTTCTTTAGTATGCATTCGTAGTTATGTAATCTGACGATCATGTTATGTTCTAGACATAGAGTGGTTTGACGACTTAAATTCTCCTTGATATTAACAACTACATTGATCTGTGGCTTAACACTTGGTTGGTCTATGATCTCTAATTAAAGAGAATGGAGGGTCATTTGTTGATGATTGATTCTAACATTCTTTTATTGTAAATTATTTTACTTTTGCATTAATATATTACATCAAGTGACCATGTTGGCTGGGTTGTGGACTATTTCCCTCTCTCATGATTTTAACCACATAAAAACATTGGTGTATTGATATTTGATTTGATTGTGAGAGTGGTTACTAAAGGCGTTCATCCTATGTGAGAATACCATGTTTTATCAAACATGGTATCAGGGCCCATTTGAATACCCGCTCTTGTTGTTGATCAAGATCTTGAAGCTTTGTTGTCGTATTTTTGGGTCCTGCTATTTCCATGCATTTATGGGATGAGAGGGATATTCCATTGCGTCTAGAGCACTTCTTTTAGTTAGTAAATATTTTCATTTCACTAAAAAAGACTTATGTTTTCCCAAGATACGACCATTTTAGTTAAATCTAGAGGTATAAAGTCTAAATATGTCCTTTAAAAAAATCATGTAGTTAATATTTTGGTTTTCTATTTTTATTTTTGGGTTGCTACTCTTTTTGGCTTGTGTATTGTCTTTGTAGTGCGCCTTATGTGATCTCGACAAATCATAAACATAATGGAATGTGTTTTATTTTATGCGTATGCTCTTTACTTTGCATTGTATGTGAGGCTAGAAAATAAAAAACAGAGAGAGAACTTGCATTTTCTGTGTAAGCTGACCGAGAACTAACCCCATTGTTGTTGAGATTAAAAAAAAAAATTTAAATTTCGTTTGTTTTTATGTGAGCACGTGAAAAAAAGGTTTTTTGGGGTAAGCACGCACAACAACAACAACAAAATCATTTTCCGAATTTTAAGTTGTTTTTGTGTGAGAACACTAGCTCACGAGGGTTTTTTGGGGCAACAACAACAACAATCTTAAGCTCCTTCATTAAAATTTTTATGTGTTTTGCACTAACTCACTTGGTTGAAAGGTGTTTTATTTAATAAGAGGTCAAGTCTCTTTCTTAAGTTACTTTTTGAAAAAGTTCATGTAGACTTGAATTATCTCATAATTTTATTGTCAAGTACATTTCACTAAAATTATAAAAGTGAATCATAATAAAATAACTTTAATATTTTTTTTTTAAGTTGTTTTTTGCATGCAACTTTAATTTATAAATTAACTTCATTGTAAAAGTGATTCTCACTCATTCTATAAAAGTGGGTCACTTTGTAAGTAACTTATTTGTAAAAGTGAGCTTATATTCAAAGTTAGAAGGAGGAGAATTTTTTTTACCCAACCACCTCATTATGCATCCATCACCATGTGGGCCAACTTCTACCTACCATGTGATGCTTTGGTTATCATTTCTCCATCTTTAAAAATGACATAATTTTCACATCTGAAGTCTATTTTCAGTGTCAGTTTTTTTAAACAGACTATTTTTTTGAGAGCTTTCTATCCACACCATTAGCTTCAAATTTTGAGTACATATTATCTACATATTTTAATATGGTTTCTCCAAGTGGTCTTTTGCTTACCAATACCAACTACCTCTCATGAAAATCCCATATGGAGGACGTACCAAGAAGTAAAGGATTGTACTGGATTACCTTGGGAACAAAACAAGCCCCCATTTATGCCAAAAATAAATCCAAATGGGATAATAAGAATGATGAAGCATGTGGACTAATCAGAATGTCCATCTCTCTTGATTTATGGTTTCATCTTCAAGGAATTGATGACCCAAATGAAGCTTAGACTAAGCTTGAAGTTGTGTTTGGAAAACACAATGTGATTCAAGCCGATCAGATAAAAAATTAGCTAATGAGTTTAAGTCCCAATGATTTTCCTTGCATTGAAGATTATTTATCCAAGTTCAAAACACATAGACTTATAATTAAAGACTATACAATATATATGAAGGATGATCGATGCATATATGATATTCTTGTTAAGATTGGTAGTGCATATTTTGTCTTTGTATCTACCTTTTACACCACCAAAGAAGCTCCAGGGAGTGCTTACAAAGCTCCCATTCTTGAGTCTTTTTTTGGTTATCTTATTAGAGGACAACATAAACTTTTGCAACTCGGAGTGATCAATACTACAGGTACATCTAATAAATCCCTAGTGGCCCAGTAGAAAGATAAATCCAAGCATCCCAAAAAGCAACATCCTCACAACAATAAGAAAAACTAGGGTCCCAAACCCTCTTACCCAGCTTCTGCTTCGAATGGTGACAAAAGAGAAAAATCTAAAATTAAGAATATCAATATGCATTGCAAATTTTGTGAGCAAGTTGGTCATCTAGAGTCTAAATGTTTTTAAAAAATGGAAGCCCTAGAAGCAACAATGACAAAGCACAACATCAATCTTGATTCTTCTTCTTCTACCTCTTCTTCTCATGGATATGCACTTTTTGCTTATGGTTTCTCCTTCAATGCAACATCTACATCTTCTTTTGATGATTGGCTTACTGATTCTGGAGTATCTTATCATATGGCTAAGGATAAGGCCATTTTTTCTACTATAAATGGATGTAACAAAAAAAAAATTTGTTGGTGATGATAGATATCTTATTGTTGTAGGGTTTGGAAAAGTTCAAGTAGATAATGGTCATTTCAATGATGTATTATGTGTTCCAAGTCTTTTCTGCAACCTTCTATCAGTGTAATCAGGTGAAGGTAAAATTGTGTAGTTTTCACCTCATCAAGTTGTAATCAAGGATTTAAAAGATCTTAAGCATGTCCTATCAACTAGATTTGTAGATGATATTACCAGGTTGTACAAATTTGACAACTTTGGTTCATCATCATTTCCATTAGTTTTTGTTTCTCATAGCAATGACTTGAGCAAACTTTGGCGTGAGCAGTTTGGTCATCTAAACCATTGCTCATTGTAGCAACTATGTAATCAACATATGGTGATCGATCTTCCTCTCATTTCTTGTAGAGATGGTGATTGTGTTGGTTGTGTCCTCAATAAACTTCATCGGGACAATTTTGAAAAATGTGCCTCTTGGCATGCCTCAATCCCTTCACAACTTGTTCACAATGATTTGTGTGGTCTAATTTCTTCTTCTTCTTTCTCTAGGTGCAAGTACTTCTTAAATTTCATAGATGACTTCTCCAGACACACTTGGGTTTACTTATTAAAACTTAAGAGTGAATTTTTTGACATGTTTTTGGCCTACAAGCCCCTTGTAGAAAAACAACATGGACATCAACTTCAAATGTTAAGAACAAATAATGGATG